>CM069911.1:33483449-33655174 GCA_036172215.1 Camellia granthamiana | reverse complement strand
TTTAACCCAATGGGGGTGTTTGGTACAGCTTTTTTGAGCCTGCTTATGGCTTCTGGCTTTTAAAAAGTTATTTTGGACTGTTTGGTTAAACTTATTTCAAACAGCTTCTGATTCTAACAGCTTATTTTAAGTCAAAAAAGCTGATTCTGAGAAGCTGCTCACCCCCTGCTTCTGATTATCAGCTTCTGCTGTGGACATATTAATTCATGGTTATACTCTTAAATTTTTTTATTTTTTATTTTTTAAAAAATAGAAAAAGACCCAAATGGACTATAAAATATTATTATTATTTTTTATGAAAAATGTAGACAAATAGTGAATAATAAAAAATAAAAATTAATTGAAAAAGCTACTTCACAGCTTATTTAACAAATACTACTCAGCAACTTAAATCTATAATCTAACAGCTATACCAAACAGAGTAACAGCTTCTGATTAAAGTCATAATCTATAATCTGTTAAGCTATAAGCTATAATCTGTTTTAACAGCTACACCAAACAGCACCAATATCCTCCCAAACAAGCTCTTTGTCTTCTTACTGGACTGGCCCATAACCCACAAAACCGGTTGTGGAGCCATCAAAAGAGGCACACCTGTTAATGTTTCACACTTGCCTTCAAACCCAATTATTATGGGTTTCGCTCGTTTGACTTACTAGCCCAATTGGTGGGCCCACGAAAGCCAGCTCATTCCAATTTCGGATAATCATTTCGTGGGCCTAATGAAGCCATCCTATTTTCCAAGAGAATATTGAATTAAGAAATTTTTTTTTTTTTTTGAAGTGCCAATAAATTTTAAAATATAATTTTGTAAACGGTTTAATCATTCATTTTCTCCTATGAATTCAATGATTTCATTAAAGTGAAAATTATATAAAAAAGTAATCGCTTATATGTTTAGGTTTAATTTTCTGATGATGAAAGTGGATTTCTCTTAATGTAAAATTTTACATTTGGACAATTCACATTATAGATGTTTTGAATTTTCTCTCCCACAACAAATCCCATATTACGAAAAAAAAATGTAACACTCTAATGTAACATTGATGTAACATCCAATGTAAAATACTAAAATGCACTTTTTTCAAACGTAAAAACGTAACACTCTAAAAAAACTCATTAGTGTATTTTTTCTAAACGTAACACTCTAATATAATATACAAAAAAACTCCTTAGTGTACTTTTTTTCAAACGTAACACTCCAATCAATGTAATTTCAAACGTAACACTCCAATGTAACACACACAAAAGTACTAAAAAATTTCTTAATGTAATTTTTCTAAATGTAACACTCACAATTTGAAATTATACATTTGCTCAAAACTTACTAAGAAATTTTTGTACTCCTTTTGGAATGATTTGAAGAATTCTACATCCTTTTAGAATGGTTTGAAGAATCTCATATCTTTTTTTGGGAGTATTACATTGGAATGTTACATTTGGAAAACGTGTACTAAGGGCTAGTTTGGCAAGTACTAAATAAGCCAAAAAGTCAAAAAGTTACTATCTTATTTAAGTCACATCATCTTATTTAAATCACATCACCTCTCTAATACATCACATCAAACCCAACCCAAACCCACCAATAAGTCAAAAAGTGCACTTTTTTAGGACATCCTAAACCAACCCTTAAGGAATTTTTTTGTGTTACATGGAATGTTGTATTAAAGTGTTACGTTTAGAAAAAGTACACTATATAATTTTTTTTTTTTTTTGAGTGTTATATAGAAGTGTTACAGTTTGAAATTATACATTTGTCCCAAGTTTACTAAGGGTTTTTTGTACTTCTTTTGAAATGTTTTTCAAATAAAAAGATTTTCGTATAAAAATTCATTCTAAATTTAATTCTCATAGATTGTGTACATTACTTTTCTAGCACAAAAGAAAAAAAAAGAAAAAAAAAAAAAAAAAAAGAAGAAGAAGAAGAAGAAGAAAACATAATAAGGATATAACTGTAAATTTAATTTCTAAATCATATATTAAATTTATTTTTCCAAAATCAATTAAACTAATTGGTCTATAAAAAAATATGGAAAATGATTTGGAGCCCTAAAAACACCCCCCCTAATCCCCCTAATTTCTAATTTGGGCAACTGTTTCCTTTTTTTTTTTTTTTTTTTTTTTTACTTGATATAGAAATTAGGGGGATTAGAGAGGGTGTTTTTAGGGGAATGTAGCAAGGTCCAAAAAATATTTAGAATTAAATGGATTATCATTTTTCAAAATGAGATTTATAAATAATATATATATATATATTTTTAAATTAGGAAACTGTCACTTGCGCTACATAGTTGTGTCTTACTAACAATTTATCCATAAATAAAAGAAAAAGAAAAAATTATGAATTCACTTGTCATTAACATTTTTATTTTAATAATAGTTGAAATCATCAATCATGTCTAATTACTTTTCCATCAATATCCGTTCTATTTGCACTGTTGCAATTATTCTAGCTGAAGATTGCCCTCCATTAGTGCAGGCCACAAAAAAGCTGTTGCAATTATTCTAGCTGAAGATTGTCCTCCATCATTAGTGCTGGCCACAAAAAAGCCATCTTTGTTTGTTGGCTTTTGACAAAAAAGAAAAAAAAAAGAGTCAAGTTTTACTTTTAATTATGGTAGTTTTAGAGTTTGTTTTAGAAAATAGGTTAAAAGTTATTTATTTATTTTTTTTACTTTCTAAAAAAATATGTAAAAAGTAGAGTGGTAATGTAAGTTTTAAAAAATCAAAAAAATTTAAAAAACCAAAAAAGCCAAAATGGGTCTGAATTTTATTAATTTAAACATTATATTTGTAATTATGTTTAATGTGATCGCTCTATTACTTGTAGTCAGCATTTTGAATGGAAAAAAGACAACACGCAACTCGTACAGAATTTTAGCAATTAGCACCCAAGAAAAAAAATGAATAAATTAGATTGGTGGTGCATATAATAATTTTTTTTTTTTTTTTTCACTTTGCTTTCCTCTAATTTTGCACATGTGATTTTTGGTCCAAAATGTTAACGTCACTTGACGGAGTGATCACCTTGTAATCAAATAAAATAGCTGTACTTTAAATTTATGAATTTGAAACTACAAAAAATAAAGTTAAATTTTCCTTCAAGCTATAGAGACTAATATTATAATTACCCAAAGAGAAATCAAGGTCATTTTTTAAAAAATAGATCAGTAATGCTAAGGACAAATAATTTAGATAAAAAAAAAATACTAAAAAAATAATGTGTAATTCTAAGTATGAACCCCATCATATAAGAATTAAAGGTAAACCAAATATTATATTTTGTGTTTGAATTATTGGTCCTAGCATTAAAAAAAATACACATCAAGCCATATTTTTTTAGGAGAAATTACAAAGTAGGCGTATTTTTCAAAAAAAAAAAAAAAATTATATACACATGAAAAAATTTATAATTTTAATAATAAAAATTTATAATTTATAATTTTAATAATTAAAATTTATAAATTTTATCATTAATATGACTCTTTGTTTTTTCAATCATACACTGATTTTTTATTTTTATTTTTTTATCCTTAATGACTTTTTTTTTTATAAAATTGTGTCAAAATTTTTCTTTTCAAGTCTTTCACCATGTTTTGTTTGATTTTCAAAGTTTTGTTTCAGAATTTTTTTCTAAAAAGTTAAAAATTAATTTAGTGAAAGAAATTAAAAAAAATAAAAAATACTTATCATTTTTATATAAATTTATATTATGGGAGGTAAGAAATCATTCTTAAGAATTTAAAATTATATTATTAATATTTATTTTTATTAAATTATTTTTTAATTTAAAAAAACTGATTTTTTTGGAAAGTGTGTTGACTTTTTAACTTTTTGACTATTTTAGTCTGAGTCTAAAAAGTCTTGTTTGGGAAAATTTTTTTGACTTTTTTTAATTTTTTATGAAAAAAAAATATAATAATTATGAATTGAATATGATGTTTTATCTTATTAACCTAAAAAGTTTGTTTCATATTTTTAACTAAAATAAACTCAAACCCAATCCAACGATTCTTTCCAAACGATAGTCTTGAAGAATCTTTTATAACTTTTTTTTTTTTATTTAAATTAATTTAAAAATCAAAAGTTTTTGGGCAAATTACATATATCTCTCGAGGTTTAATTAAATTACAGATACTCCTGAGGTTTCAAAAATTACAAATATCCCCCTGAGATTTATATTTTCATAACAAATTGTCCCTTGAGATTTATATTTTCATAACAAATTGTCTTATAATTTGTTATACAAATATGACCTTTAGGAATATTTGTAATTTCTCAAACCTTAAGAAAATATCTATAATTTTGTTAAATTTCGAGGGATATATGTAATTTGTCCAATTTTTTTTTTTTTTTTTTTTTTTTTTTTTTGTTGTTGTCGTCGTCGTCGTCTGGATTTTCAACGTTAAAACACTGATTTTGCAAAGCTAAATCTACCTACTCCGCGTCACTGACATCACTCACTCGCTTCCCCCACTCCCCCTCTCTGTCTCTCTCTCTCTCGTTCTAAATTATCAACGTTCATCTTAAAATCTCTGTACTCAGTCAGTCATGTCTGTAACCGCCTAAATATATATTTGGAAATAAAAAATGAAAATTCAAAAACAACCCAACCCACCGTCCAATTAACTTATTAATCTCTCTCTGATTTTGGACCCCTCCCACTTCTTCATCCATCCAATTCAAGCATTGATAACCCAAAAATCAAGGGATTTTCATTCCAGTCCTTAATCTTATTTTTTCTCTTCAACACAATCCATTCTATTCCTCAGAATAACTTTTGTTGTTTCTGAGGCCAAGCCCCCCTTTTCTCAACCTATCTTCTCTCTCCTTCCTCGTCTTTCTCTGCTCAACTAGCCGCATAAAGATCCGTGTTCTGTGCTCTGTTTTTGTCTTTCTTTGTGTTTGTGTTTGTGTTTGTGTTTGTGAGTGTGTTTTCTTTTTTCACTTTTGTTCTTTTGTGTTTTCCTTTTGTGCTTTCTCTTTCTCTCTGATGTGTTGTTGTCTGTAAATTTTCAACTTTTTCAACAACCCATTTGCGAAAAGCTTCAGAATTTTGATTTGGTTGATCAGATTTGAAGAATTCGCTGAGCCATTCACAAATGTGGGTTTTTTTTGTGTGTGACATTTTGCTTTTATGAATTGTCCTATTTTTTTACCCATATCGAATCATTGGATACCCATTTCCAAAAGAACCGAAATTTCAGCTTTTGATAATCGAATTTCAGGTTCCAAGCCTTCAAAATTGACCATTTCATGGTTTCAACACACTGGGGATTCCTTATTTGATCCATTAGATCTATTATTGTAATATCATAAAATGTATGGAACACAGAGCAGAATAGACTTGGCCTTGGAATATCAGGCTCAAATTCCCATTCTGAGGCCAAGCATTCATGCCAGAAGGGCAAACCTGACTGTAAAATTTCAAGATATTTATGGGTTCATGGTAGAAGGCAATGTTGATGATGTTAATGTATTGAATGAGGTTAGAGAGAAGGTGAGGCAACAGGGTAGGGTTTGGTGGGCATTGGAGGCTAGCAAGGGAGCCAATTGGTATTTGCAGACTCATGTTTCTTCTACCCTTAAAGCTTCCCTTAGATTTTCAGCTTTAGCAAATGCAATTACGCTCAAGAATCTCATAAGGAAGGGAATTCCGGCGGTTTTACGGCCTAAGGTCTGGTTTTCGCTCTCCGGGGCGGCTAAGAAGAAATCTACGGTGCCTGAGAGCTATTACAATGATTTAATTAAGGCTGTCGAGGGTAAGATCACGCCCGCTACAAGGCAGATTGATCAGGTGACTTTTTTCTTTCAGCATTACATTGATTATTGTGGCACATTTATCATCATGTGAAAATTGGATGGTTGATCAGTTGTTTCAGATACAATGTTTATGATATAATGATCATTGTGAATTTGTAATGTTTGATGTTTGTGGGACTCCACTTCATTACAAAAGATGGATTGTTTTGCAGTTGGATAACGGATTCTTATCTTAATAATGCTATTTGTTTGATCCTGAACATGAAATCTCCAGGTCCAATTGAGCTTATTTAGTTTGCATTACATTACTTAACGACGTAATTTTTTATCATACATGATGCTTGCTTGAGGACAATGTTTACTGAGGGAAGAATTTTCTGTCATTGTCAATATCCAGAATGGAATAGAAATACTCGAAATGGTTTTGGAAACCTCTTTCTGCATTGAGTCAAGTGGCTGATTTTAAAATGCTGAACATTATTATAGGCCAATTGGGGAATCTCTTGATTTAGTTTAATATTATTCAAAGGAATACAAATGTCAATATTTTCTAAGTTACAGAGTTAATAGATATAGATGGATTTAATAATTATGGAGATGAATATGAGATCATAGCCTATTTTAGGTACACTTCTACTTTTTTTTGGCAACATTTGATGTGATATGTAAGGACTGTGGAGACTTATAGCTGTTTTTTCTCTGAGAAATTTCTTTTTGTAATTTTTCATTTGTTTATGTCTTAGTAATGCATTTATGTCCTCAAGTTGAAGCATATGGGTTGTGATCAAGCAGTAAGAATAGAGCATAAACAATATCTGTTTGTGTATGTATATGTTTGTAATTGGCTTTATTTAGAATATATTCTGAGTGTCCATGTTTGAGCCTCAAATGAGGCCAGGACAGGTTGGCTGGTTGGGGAAAATAATAACCATGTAGAGGGTGCTATTTAACCCCGCCATGGGGATGCTGTTAGTCACTGAATTGCAGTGTGGAACATGGTATAGGTTTGGATTGGATTACCTTATTTTTATTAATCGTCCCTGGTTTTAAAACACCACCTTTATCCCATCCCAAACCAAACTGTGACATATGGAACCTTAAGGTTGGCCTTTTTTGTATCTTACAGATAACATATGCATAACATAGCCATTTTGATGAAATAAAAAGCTTGACATCTGAAAGTGCCTCCACTGGTATGGTCATTCTTCCACTTTCCATCCGGTATTGAACTTGGAAAAAGAAGAACCATTATGAAGTTATTTTACCTATTAATTATTTATTTTTGACATGATCACTTCAACAAAAATGCTGGAGAAAACAGTTTATAGTAATTGTTTATCACTTATTAGGAATCTATTTCATATTTGGGCATTTGCCGTTGAAGAAGTGAGAAAATGGATTGCAAAGTTTCATCCATTCTTATTCCATGTTGCCTCTTTTAGATATGAGGTTCAATTGGTGTCTCTTTATATCAAATTTAAGGCTTTCTTTCAAAGAGATATTAAAAATGTTAGCAATGCCAATGTTATCTTTTACCTCTTATATTTTATGCATATTTATGTACAGGATCTACCACGAACGTTCCCTGGTCACCCATGGTTGGACACTCCAGATGGTCATGCCACTCTCAGACGTGTTCTTGTGGGCTATTCTTTCCGTGATTCTGAAGTTGGTTATTGTCAGGTCATGATTCATTCTCTCTTGTCTCAACTCAATAACAAATAATAATGTACACTTTTTGTGGAAAATAATTATAAAATAAAATAAAAAAAAGTGCTGCAGCCTTAAAAAATTGTTTTCGGTTCTTCTCCCTTTGCACTGACTCAACTCTGTTTTTTTATTTTCATTGCCTGGTTTTCTTTACATACAAATCCACATCATTTTCACTATCCATCTTGTTTTCAGTCTATTTTGAAAATCTACTAATGTCATCATTTCCCTATGCATCTCACCTAAACTTAGTTTGTGACTACATTACAAGGCATGAATGTTCTTTTATCATCTTAGAAAATGTGTCCACTATGTCGAGTAAAGATTATTCTAGAAAACAAGGAATAATTCATTATGAATTAAAACAAACCCCATCATCTCCACCCCGTAGGAACTACGAGAAATCAATTGCATAACACCTCCTGTAGTCAAGTGCATAACACCTCCAGTAGTCAAGTGCATCCTTTCTCCAGCCACTCACTTTAGTTTCTTGGGTAATACATTTTATATGTCTACCTTCTTGAATAACTAATTGTTTGAGGCCAAAAAAGCAAAACTGGGAGAAAGTGATTTATTCAAGGTTTCTACCTGATGGGAAAGTGTATAAAATGCCCTTACTTTAGTAGATGATGTTAATTCTTCAAGCTTAAAAATACTAATTTTATAATCTTAACCTAAATTGCTCTTGGTGCAGGGTTTAAATTATGTTGCAGCATTGTTGCTGCTTGTGATGAAAACAGAAGAAGATGCGTTTTGGATGCTAGCTGTCCTCCTGGAAAATGTCCTAGTTAGCAATTGCTATACAAATAACTTATCAGGGTGCCACGTTGAGCAAAGGGTGTTTAAAGATCTTATAGTGAAAAAGTGTCCAAGGTACTCTCTCGTTCTTTCCTTGATAAGACAGCTCATGTGTTATTTTCTTTTCCGTGTCCCTTTTTCTTTCTTTTTCTTTTTTTCAATTGGAAAAAGAAAAATGCAGGATAGCCGCTCATTTGGAAGCTTTGGATTTTGATGTATCTCTTGTTACCACTGAATGGTTCTTATGCCTCTTTTCCAAGAGCTTGCCTTCAGAGGTTGAAACAATTTTGAATGCCTCTTTCTCTCTAAAATCAAAATATCTTATTGTGAAGGTTTTTACTGACCTATATTTTGTACCCACAAACTCATTTTCAGACTACTTTGAGGGTGTGGGATTTACTATTTTATGAGGGAGCAAAGGTTCTGTTTCATGTAGCTTTGGCTATTTTCAAGGTGATTGTAGTCTTTGTTCAATCAAGTATCGCATGTCTCTTGAAAGTTGGATCATACATATTCATAGTTGTAAAAATTGTGGTTGGTGTGATTGCAGATGAAGGAAGAAGAGTTACTTATTGCATTTCAGGTTGGGGATGTAATTAATATATTACAGAAAACAACCCATCACCTCTTTGATCCTGATGAATTATTGACGGTAACGTAACTCTCATTTGACTCTCATGTAATTAATGTATGACTTTTGTTTCAGTTCCAATCACATTGCTCAAGGGTGATAGTGTTTTGAAATCCCAATTTTTGAATTATTGTTGCTTACATTCACAAATTGAAGCCACGCGTCCTAATTAACATTTCTTGCAGGTTGCTTTTGATAAGATTGGGTCTATGACAACCACCACTATATCAAGGCAAAGGAAAAAACAGGAACCAGCTGTCATGGCAGAGCTTGATCAGAGATTAAGACGACTCAATCCTGAGAAGGTTAATGACGATTAAGCAAGTTTTTTTTTTTTTTTTTTTTTCCTTCAAAATTATTTAATTGTAATATGTTAGAGATGCTAGAAGGGGCTTGCTGCCCCTCTTAGAGAATGGGATGTTGGAAGTATGCTTTTTTGCTCCCTGAGGGCAAAAAAACCCAAGCGAGAGAGTGCCTGTTGTTTCTTGTTGTAGGCGATAAATGTACATTTTTTTGGGATTATTATACAGTTTGATCGCAGTGCAATCCAGGGCTTGCTGGATTTGTGCCCTTTAATTTGGATATGTTCAAAGGCTTCAGATGGGATAGTCTGTCCCAAGAAAGGGTTGTCTTCAGGTCATGTTTACATCCAGACAAAATTTTTAGGTATTGTTTGTGCAATTTTTTCTAATGTTATCAATGACAGAACAATTCACAGACAAAACAGATTGTTGTGTTGTTTAGTTCCTTGTTTTGGGATTTTCTTGAATCTAAAAATATGACAGAATAAAATGACAGCAAAAACAAACTAATGGAAATTAATGAAGTTTTTATAAACCTTGTACAAACCAGTTTTAGAGCAAATCTACTTTACCAAATTCCTACAGATAAGATAGAAATAACCCTCTTTTTATATTAGGGTAAATTGTTAAATATAACAAAATTTACAAGTTTAGTGCAATTACTGTCCTCTCTGTTTTGATGCTGCTACTAAGAAAGAATGTCAATTTATTGTATATTTCAAATATTAGTTTAGGAAAAATAGATACTTCAATACAAAATTGACTGACACCATCATGTTTCATTCTTATTAAAAGTTGGAACATGTTAATGATATCATCAGGGATTGTGTAACAAATGTATTAAAATTGAAAAAAATATTTTGAGATGTGAAAAACTGTATTAAAATTATGACTTTTTGTTTGTTTGTTTATTTGTTTATACCTCTTAATGACAATCCATTCGAATCAAACTATATGATTAACCAACAGTATTGTGATAGGTGTGACAGCGAATTAAATTATAAGAGAGGATGATACAATACAATCGTGCCAAATTAATGAGATTTTTTTGTATTAACTCAAACTTTAGTCACTATAATTTTCTTTTTATATTATTAAAATACTTCAAATTTATCTATTTACTATTATTGTAAAAGTGTGAAAAGTCTGTCATATTTTTTACATTTTTAAATCTCAATTTTACCTTCTCAAATCTACTGTATTTTTTAAAAGTCATGAAGAGACTTATATAAATTAACCATCTCTTTATTTTTAGAGTTGAACACTCAAAAACGATATACTTACTTTTAAGAGTCTTATATAAATATAAACAAACTGTCTCTCTTCGTATAAAAAAATAATAACAATAATCTATTTTTTACATTGATGATGATTGAAAAATAAAAAATAATTACTCGTTTTTATTTTCTATGTCTGCTTCTATACTGATATACATAATATTTATAATTATCCATTATGAATCAAATCACTGTGAATAATTTTGGTTGATTTTTAAAAAGAAACTAATATTTTGAAATAATAAAAAATGAAATAAGAAACTAATATTTTCAGACGAAGAGTGTATATATAATTCTTTTTCTACCTCCCTCTCTATTAATTTTGGATATTTCCCACCAATAATCATTTTGGACCATTTTAACATAAATTTTTGGATTTATTACACTTTTTATCTTTAAACTATTGTTAAATTGTCTATTTAGGGGCGTTTTGGCAAGCAAGTAAAAAGCTAATTTTTTAACTTTTTGACTTTTTTGAATCACATCACCTCTTTACTTTTTTACACAAAAAAAAGCCAAAAAACTAACTTTTTACCATCTTTCCAAAACATCACTTAGTCCCTAAACTATCGATTAAGCCTACTTATAGTCCCTAAAATATATAAATTAAAATTTATTTAGTCCATAAACTATCTATTAAATCTATTAAATTCTAAAGTATTTAATTCAAACCTATTTAATCTCTAAAAAGATTACAAAAATAAAATATAAACTCGTAAATATTATAAATTTATAAAAAACCCTATCAAATTAAAATTTTATTTCATAAAAATCTTAAATTTCTATTCTGTCTTAAAAAATGCGCTATAGGATAAAGCAAGGCCTCACCTTTGGGATTTTGGTCTAATGAGGAGGCTTCATTTATCCAAGTATTTTTTTCGCTGTGTGTTTAAATTAGTATTAGAATTTGGTTCTTAGTGAGTATTAAACATACTGAAGAAATAGAGCTAGATAATTTGAATAATAAAACTTCGCTACGAATTATAATTGAACAAAATAATATATTAATTAAGTTATACCAAGAATTTAAGGAAAAATTTAAAAACAACCAATAAAAAATTATAAACAAAATCAAGTATATAATACTAAATAAAAGGCTCATATTTTAATTAGATAAGATCTTTTACTAATTTATAATACTTATAGATTTATATTTATTTTTATAATCTTTTCACACATTAAATAAATTTAAATTAAATATTTTAAAATTTTAACATATTCAAACCATAGTTTAAAAAGTAAATAAATTAGTAATTTATATACTCTAAAGACTAATTTATATATTTTAATCTCCCTCCAGCATTCTTCATCTGTCCACTCCTCACCTCAATCAAAAACCCTAGTCAGCAAGCAATGTTGGCTGCCATTAACTTCCATGTCTTCCAATCCATATCAAACCCTCAAAACCCTAGTCTCTGAACCCACCATGTATTCCAAACCCTACCCCTGCAGACCACAAGAATACCAACAACCATGTCGGATCGAGAATCCTGGTCAATTGACACCGACCTCGACGGAATCGGCCTCGAACCCTCCGACTTCACATCCTCAATTCCCCTAAAAAAGGTCCCCTTCGGCGACGTTTTCGAGGCCTCTCGCGCCGGCGATGTGTCTCGTCTCCGGGACCTCCTCGATTCCGGCGTCAATGTCAACGCTCGAGACCAATGGGATTCCGTGGCTCTCTACTACGCTTGCTTGGCGGGTCATCTCGATGCGGCCAGGATGTTATTGGAGAGTGGTGCGATTTGCTCCGAGCATACCTTTGATGGAGACCGGTGTCACTACGCGGCCTTGAATTTGAAGGTCAGGAAGCTTTTGAAGGCCTTTGAAGCTCGCCCGCCGCCTTTGGGCCCCTTGCAGGCCGCGTTGAGGGAGACTTTCTTGGGTTGTTGCGCTAATCGGAATTTTCTCGAGCTGTCTAATAGTCAATCCTCCTCAATCCCAGGTGTGATATGTGATTTACAAAGTGTAATATTTGTATTGAGAATTGGGTTTCTTGTTGGATTGATAAAGGTATAACTTTTAACTATGTTTGAAATTTGTTTGAGAATTTAGAACAAAAGCTTGATTTGATATAGCTCACTTCTCCAATGGTGAGAATGATTTTTGTCATCAAATATTTTTAAAAATACTATCCTATCCCAAAAACCTCCTTTAATCAAGGTGATAATAAATAAATAAATAAATAACCTATCTCTAAATTGTTCATCTTTTAACGGTTTCATCAACTTAACTGAAAAAGGTTTTTGGAAATTTGGAGAAAGATTTGATTCTTACCTGATTTGATTTTAATGTAATTGATTACAATATCGTTTTTTAACTACATACAAGCTATAAACTGTATTAACCGTTTGGGGACTTACCTTTTTAGCCAATTAGTCAATTAGCCAAAAAGCCAATAACTCATATCAAAAAGTCAAAGATTCTTTTTTCTCTCTACTTTTTGTACATCTTTTCGTAATTAGCCAAAAAGTCATCCCAAACATACAAGTTTTTTTTACCTACCTTTTTAGCCAAATAGCCAAAGAGTTACTAAATTAGCCTGTTCCCAAACGGGGCCTAACTTTTAGAACTTACACTTTCGAGGTTTGGTGATCATGATGGTAGCAGAATAATGAAGATGACAAATTATGAAAATTTTATTACGTAAACCAAAAGGCATGCCCCTGATTTTCAATTACTATTGTGTTTGTTAATTAATTGAGGTTGATTTTATTATGTGCATATTCATTTCTCATAGATAAACCATTTTCCCAAGCTAAATTTGAATGTTGATCTGTTTGGTGTGGGAAACTGAGTAGGTAATTCATCCAATGGGGGATCCAGTTCTGGCCACTTCCCTCCAGATGTTGTATTTTACGTGCAAGGAAGGCCTATTGAAGCTCACAGAATCATCTTGAGTGCTAGATCACCCTTCTTCAAGAGAAAATTTGAGACCCACTGGATGGATCGTAAGGAAGTAAGATTCTCAAGGGAAAAGTTGTCCTATCATGCTCTTTACGGCCTCATCCACTTCTTTTATTCTGACCGACTGGAGATTGCAGTAGATGACATGGAGGATCTTGCAAGAATTTGCAAAGTTTGCAAGTGCAATTCATTACAAAGGGTCCTCGAAAAAGAACTAATTCACCAAAAATATGCAGAGTACAAAGCACTCAGAGATGTAGACAACTCTCAGAAACGATTTATCTTGCAGGGCTTGTCACTTCCTGAGGAAGACCGTCTTCCTGCTGCCTTGCATCGAATCCTTCAAATTTCTCTTGTTAGTTCCACCAGGGAACAAAACCCGGACTCTGGTGTTGAGAATATAGTATCTTGTCTAGGTGCAATGCAGATGAGTGAGTTTGAGAATGATCTTGCAGATGTTTGTGTTAGAGTTGATAAAAAGGTATTTCGCTGCCATCAAGTGGTCTTAGCATCCAGATCAGAGTACTTTAAAGCAAGATTATCCCGCATGAAGGATTTTCTTGAAGGAAAAGATGGTTTATCCGATTATGTTCTTCCATGTCTTGAAGAACATGATTTGAGCATGGAGGCATTTGAGAAGATGATCGAGTACATGTAAGTTTGTTCTTTCTAAATGAAATGCAAAACCCAAATTAAATGGATTTAGACCATCTCCAACGCTATACCAAATATGATATCAAATTTGAATTCTGATGAAAATGACACTGTTCATGGCTCCAACGGTGTACCAAATCTGATATCAAATCGAGTTTTCATCAAACATTTCATCAGATCGCGGAGGAAGTAATGAATTCATCAAAACACTGTAGCGGACACTGTTGCGGACCGTTGGAGGGGACCCGGGTCGACCAACCGGTTGCCCACCCGGTTGACCAACCGGTCAACCGGCAAAAGGTTCAGACAGTTCAAGGAAAAAATTCAGAAATTCAAAAAAAAAAAAAAAAAAAAAATTTTTTTGCCTAACCGGTCGACCGGCCGGTCGACCCACCGGTCGACCCGGAAAAAGTTCAAAAAGTTCAAAAAAAAGGTTCAAAAAATTCAAAAAAAAAAAAAAAAAAAAAAAAAATTTGGGCAAACCGGTCAACCGGCCGGTCGACCACCCGGTTGTCCCGGGACAAATTTAAGAATTTGGTGAATCGTTGGAGCATCTGTTATCAAATTTGATGAAACTGATACTTTTTGACTCAAATTTGGTGAAAATTTTGAGTAAGCGTTGGAGATGCTCTTAAATGTGTTTCCTTATCAGCACTGTACTTTTTCTAGTTTTTTTGGATGTTTACAGAAGCTTCAAACTTGAATATATTTACTTTTTTCATGTGACTAAATTTTGTTGGATCAGGTATACTGATGGTTTGAAGGATATAGATCCAGATCAGGTATAAATATAATTTAAGGACTCTAGGAATGTAATCATTACTATGTGCAATGCTCACTTACTTTTTTTTTTTTTTCTTTTTTATGAGCAGGCTGAAGAGATGTTCGATGCAGCTTCCAGATATTTGTTATTTCCTTTAAAGCGCGCTGTTGCTGATGTACTGCTGCCTCAACTTGAAATGGTTCCTCCAGCAGAATTGTGCCATTGGCTGATACTATCAGACATGTATTCTTTCTTTCTCCATCAACCTTCCTCAAATTTCTTGATAGATTTTGGTGATGACATTTTAGATTATTCTTAACTTGTGAATGAAAGGTATATTGAGCCTATTACATACTTCACATATCTTGTAATATCTGTCCTGCTTGTTACTTAGCCTTCTATGGTTCAGGCGTTCTGCAGTTGATTTGGAGTTGAAATAATTTTCCTAATTTTGATATTTTGGATAAAAAGCACTGTGCCTGGCTCACAATATGATTGTGAATTCTCTTTGGAACCTAATGAAGTCATCCACGAGTTCTTGTTGGCACTAAGATTTTTGTTTGACCAGAAACATTGTTTGTTCTTTGTCATTATCATTGTTAAAACATTTTTAGAGGTGGAAAAATGGTGACTATCTGGTATGGAGAGGGGAAAACTTGCCAAGATGTAATAATTATCAACCTTTATATCTTATTTCCAGATAGACCATTGTATGTCTTCCCGACATTTGTTTTACCGATTATGTGTAAAGTGACTCTGTTATATACCTCATTAATTAGCAACATAGTTTTGGTTTTAATATTCTTGAATTGATTTGTTTACATCTACAGGTATGGTGTTCTGAAGATTCGGGAGTTTTGTCTAGACGTAATAGCCTGTAACTTCGAGACATTTGCTGATACTCCCGAGTTCCGGGCCATGCTTTTGACCCTTCCCCCACCATCTGGAGATTCATCACTTCGTACCACAGTACCAAGTGCCCCAGGTGCCGGGGTGAATACAGACCAAGCAAATCTTCTTGATGATCTGAGAGAGAAATGGCTCGAGGCTGAAGCTGCAGAGCTTGACAAGAGAGATGAGAGCGCATTATTGTTTGACAAGCGCCTTGAGATGCTTATGCTCATTGCAGAACAAGAAAAATCTGATGTTCATTCTAATGATAGCCATGATTGTGCTACAGAAACTGTTACCACCCTGTCCTCTGTTCTTGCACAAAAATGAACAAGAAGGGAAAAAAGAAAGAAGAAAGAAAATAAAATGTTTAATTCATTTTTTCAAATGTTTAACAAAGTAATTTGTTATTGTAGTATTGAAAATGTGACTGCGAACAGAATCTTTTATGAAAGAGTGTTTGATGTGTTTTGTAACTTCTTTGTTTTAGTACCCATAAATTTTGTAGCTTGTGTGTGCTTTTGTCAAAATTATGCTGCCTTCAAGTTATTATTCTCAGACGCATTACCGGAATCATCTATTGTGTGGAAGCATGAGAACATTACTTTGAACCCATTACAGCTACTGACTCAAAATCCTAATTTTTATGCAAGGGTCGTTTATTTTTTCTTTCCTCTTATATATATATATATATTGAGATTTTTAGTTTAACGTCTTTGATAATAGAATTTTATTAGATAAAAGACATGTAACATTTTTATAGTAGTTGGGATTTCCCAACATTTCTAACTCTTTGCGGATAATTTTTTTTTTTTTTAAATTTTAGCTCTATACAGAGAATTTTGACCATGTTTGGTTTGTATTTGTGAAATAATTTTGAAAATTAATTTTCGAGAAGAAGTTTACAAAATTTGAAAAATTTGTTTGATTATATATTTTGAAAATAGTTTTGGAGTTCGGGAAGATTTATTAATTTTTTGGGGGGCAGACTGGACGGTGCTGTTGCGTCTATGGTGACAATTTGAACCGTTCAATGGCCTCGTTTGGTAGAGCTGTGGGAAAGTGATTATAACTTATAGTTTAATACCTTATAGCTTATAACTGTGAACATAAGCTGATTTTTGACTTATAAATTAAGCTTCTCCTTCCCCACTCAAAGAATAAGTTGATTTTTGACTTACAAAAAGCTATAAGCTGTATTGTTAAGCTGAACCAAACACATCAAAATAGCTTAAATTAAGTTAAAAGCTGAAATAAGTTGGAAATAAGTCCTACCAAACAGGGCCAATGTGTAGTTTGTAAAAAATCACGTTGATCGGATATTAGTAGTTTTGCTTGATCTTATCAAATTTTTGTCAACAAGTTACTTTGAAATTTATATTTACCATTGACAGAAATTTGATCCGATCAAGTAGCTATCGATATCCAATCAACGTGATTTTCTACAAGAATAAAGTACTCAACGAGTTCTACACATTAAATGATTCGGATCATTGAAACAGGACCTATGGTGGGCCTCCACAGGTCCAACAATATGCTCTAGTCCGATCATTGGAGAGAAGCTGCCCCTTTTTTTTTTCTTTTTTTCTTTTTTGTAGTTGAATAGATGGGTGTGATGTGAGAAAAAAAATAATTGATTGATGTGTAGGATGTGGGAGAAAGAAAGAGAAGAGAGAAAAATTGATTGATTAATGTGTAGTATAGAGAAATTAAGGGTATGTTTGGTTTGGTTTTGAGAGAGTAGTTTTTAAAATTTGTTTTGGAGAGAGAGTTTAGAATTTTTTTTGATTTGTTTGGTTGTGTATTTTGAAAGTAGTTTTGGAGTTTGGAATGATTTGATATTTTGTTGTAATTAAGTAGATGTGTATTAAAAAAAAGTGATTAAGAAGGAGAGAGGAGAGAGAAAAAGTGATTAATTGATGTATAAGAGAGAGAGTGATTTTGAAAATTGTTTTGAAAAAATTATCAACCAAACAAGTTTTTTAGAAATTTTTTTCTAAAATCACTCCACAAACCCAAACAAAACATACCCTAAGTGATTTTGAATTTTTTTCCAAAAATTTTCAATCAAACAAAATTTTGAAATTTTTTATCAAAAATTGTTTCTCAAGAGACAAATCAAATAAGGCCTTTAGCTCTTTACAGAGAATTTTTTCTAATAATATTATTGAGGACTTTAACTAACAAAAAAAAAAAAACATATTGAACCTCTCCTATTAACCAAAGCTGGAGAGAGAAATATTTTTAGTTTTTGTTTTCACAGAAAAGCTGCTCAATTGCCCTTCAGTTATGTTGTATCTGGCATGGTAGTTATGTAGGCTGCTCAGATTCGATTAGGTTTCAGTTTGTTCTGTTCAAAGCCAAAAGAATTTATTGAAGGGGTAAATTACAGTACACCTCAGAGTATCAGTGAGATTTCAAAAACATCAGGAGATGTTCCTGTAAATTCAAAAAAATTCAGGGGTACTAATATAATTTTCATTACAAGTGTCTTAGTTTCCAGGTGCTTCTAAATGCAGCTCTTTTATTTCCTTTCACACCCATTTCAAATTGACAGGTTTCAATATAGGCCTCAGGCTGAGCTCTGCCATCAGCTGGTTAATATCAAAGGATAAAGAAGTATTTCATGTTTTTTCATATTTGAGTAATCTAAAAAGGAGGTTTATGTAATATTATATAATTTGGGAATACATTCTAATAAACCCAAACCTCAGGGATGGCAATATTAAGAACAATGTAGTAAATGTCAAAAAGAGTTTCTATGAACAACAAACTGTAATTACACAAGAAAAATTTACAGAAACCTTTTTCCTTAGGTTCACCATAACATTAACAATGACCTTAAGAAATTAGCAACTGAGATATAAAACTAACTGCAACCTATTGCTTTTTTTGATCCTTTGGAAGAAAAATAAACAAAGAAAAAAAAATGATAAGCAGCAACACTTGGTCATTCTCCATTGTCCTTTTCAGCCTCTGTTGAGCATTCCTCCGTTTCAATGAGAGGGGAGAGAGCAGTGCCAGAGACAACAGCATCATCAGTAGTATCCTTCTGTTCATTAGGTGTTGACCCTGACTCCCCGGCTTTTTGCCTCAGGCTCCAGTACATGATGCTCGCCGCTAGGGTGAGGATCATCTTCTGGTTCACCTGTAACAAAATAGCACTAAGATGCTAAGAACATGAAATTGTGTACCAATCTAAAGTTGATGCTGGATTTGTTATCAACTAAGAAGCATGGACACTTCTAAGAAGGTGTGTGTCCAAGTTTGATGCTCATCAAACACTCCTTGACATGCGCCAGACACATGTCCAAATGTGTGACATTATTTTTTTAAGACCTAAACACACTTCGAATATAGAAGACACATATGTCTATTGCTTAAATATACATGAAACACATTATAAAGTTGAGCAAAATAACTTAGACGATACAATGATAATATATATAGATTTATACTAACTAAATTTCTCTTCCTTTAGACTTCATAAATTAGTGTTATGTTACGTTTTTTTATTAACTTTGACTGAAATACTCATATATATATGACATATAATTAAACTATATGTTTTGTGCATGTCTCCTATGTGTTATGCCTTGCATTTTTTGAAAATTGATGTGTCGTGTCCATGTTGTGTCCGTATTGTGTCGCGTGTCTGTGCTTCTTAGGTTATCAAAGTTCTATTAACTCAGACACAAAGAATTAAGTCAATTCCTATCACTTGCAAATGACAGTCAACGATTAAATCAGAACCCCACAAAAGGTGCCAACCAGTTCAAGTGGTTGGGTTAATTAACATTTTGAGCTACGGCTTATAGGAAGAGTAATTTGTATTTGACGAGGACATCCTTCAAAGTAACCTCAACCAAGTGGACAGCTATATACATGATAGTGATTAAAAGTTTACATAACCAGGTTCACCATGATCATATCCTTACCTCCATTATGTCCTCGGGCAATAAGAAAATGGAGCACCCAAGCTTTCGAGTAACACTGATGATATACGTTGCATTCAACTTCTTATCCTCATCTGAGATTACGATAACAAAATTAAGATCAGATAGCTAGTTCCACAACTGGGCCTGTTAGGGGAGCTTAAATCACAATTTCCATGTAAATTATTTCACTTTCCCATAATTTCCATAGTGACAGATAAATGACTGGAACTATATTCTACTTCTCCATATTAGTTATGATTTCATGCACTCTAGGTAGCCCGATGAAGCAAAATTGGTGCATTCTGGTTTTCTTATGCAAGTGCTGAAAAATTTCAGTCTCCATAGTGAAATTTCAGTAAAATAAAAAGAGAGAAAATATCAACCATATGTGAACTAAAAGAATCAAAGTCCCCAATTTCAAGAATTATGTCAGATAAAAATCCAACAGTATTAAGAGTAACATACCAGTTTCACCCTTAGTAACGACACTCCAGTTAACAACCCTCGGCTCCACAGCACTAAGAAGTTCTAGGAAGAAAGTCCCATTTGAAAGGTTTTTGTCCTATCAAAAGTTGCACAAAGTACCAAATTATCAGTCACGGTTCAAAAACCCAATCATATTACAAGACCATGCTTTGTTAATTACCTTGAAGCTGTCCATTCGAGATTTTCTGCCTGAGCTCTTCACTTTGTGGTTGGCCCAAGTTAGAATGTCACTGTCTGCTATCTCCTTTCCCTTAGCGTGAAACCTTAGGTTTTTCAAGAGTTGGAGCATGGTAAACCTCATCAACTGCCACAGGAAAGCTGAGAAAAAGGCGGACAATATAAGTTTTCCTTTTGTTTCTTTTACAAATTACAGAAAATTAAAATTTGAGCCTGTGAAATTTAAATAGATGTTTGTTGATTCAATAGAAAAGCAGTTCTAACTTCTAACAAATGTGTGTCGATTATTACTTGAATGGAATGCACCCCAGTCAGCCATGTATTAGTTGCTGAAAGTTTTCTTATTTTAGTCCAAGAGAAACAAGGTCCTAGCTGATATTCCTAATGATTATCATGTTAGAAAAACGATTATATTGAGGGGAAGCATTTTATTATTTTTTTAATAAAAATTAATGATAATAACAGAATTTATTATTAGAAAAACTTGCTAGCAGTTAATCTAGATTCATTTAACTTAAAACTTCAGCCAATACTGAAAAATAAAACTTGTGTGATCATAGCATAGGTGATTTTTATAGTTCAATACATCACAACTACAAAAGAATACTGTCTTTGGCATAGAAGTATCTACAAAAGCAGTTTGCTATAAAGAAATGAAACCTGAAGCTCTAATCCGTTTAACCCATAAGATACCTATAACCATCCAATCATTAGGTTATTCATCATTTTGAAGGCTCTGTAATGTTGTAGAATTGACAGAGTTATATCTTCTGCTTCTACTTCTGCTGCTGCTTCTTTTTTTCTTTTTCTTTTTCAAAGATGCATCACAGAAAGGGGAAGAAAAAGAAAAATGCAAAGGAAAGAAAGATCACATCTTCCATTTGGAATCACATAAGCCCAAAAGCATGTGTTGAAGTGCACTAACCTAGTATGAGCTTCTTGTTTCCCTGTACAATATCGTTTCCTGCCACATTCACAAGAGAGAAGTTCAATTCCTTTCCAATCCGTATAACTTGGTTGCAATTCTCAACTTTTCTGAAAGGCATCTTGATGGGAGGTTTTGTTGCTTGCTTCCAGTTTACTGATCCTGGGTAAACTTTGTCAAGAACTTCCAATATAACCCATCTGCATGAAAGAGGGATAAAAATCAAACAAATAACAGGCACTCAAAAATAGGCAAGGAAATTGTAACCTCACCCTGTTCTGACATCCTCAAACAGATTGTTGACATATGAATCGATTCCAAGACTGTTAATCCACAGTCGGAAGCATCTCTCTTCCCTAGAAGTTTGAGCATCATCTGTCATCATCTCAGCAAAAGACATATTTTTGGTGTCCATGGATAAGCCATTCCTGAATTAACAAATTCACAAACTAATTACAAAGAAATCCATGGTGGGAAAAGCCAAAATATGCACAAGCATATGCACAAGCAATTAGTCCGACCTCTGCTGGAATATTTGAGCAACAAATGCCAGATTTAGATTTGCCGATCCCTCAACAATGTCCTTTGGAGTGACATATCTTTTGCAATCCATTCTCTCTGCATGCTCAAGAATCAAATTCGCTCTTTCAGTAGGATCCTTAGTATCCAATGTGGTGGCACTACCATGTTCTGGTGCAAGAACATTAAGCAAGTGAGCATAGGCTTCGCCATCCTGCCAGTGCACAAAGCCTACAAGGTCATTTCAGTGAAAATACAAAAAAAAGGAGACTACAAGTTCTAAAAAACAAGAAGTTATAAGATTATAATATTCCGAAGGTATGTTTTGGCTCATTAATTGATGATTGATCAGCTGTGAAAGCTTCTCCTTCAAAAAAAATCATGAAACAGAAAGCAAATAAAGAATACAGCACCAAAATCCAGTTTTGGTCAGTAGTTCTTCATTAAAACCTCTTTCATTCGATATAGAAACCTCTCGCATTACGCTAAAGAATGGAGTTGCTGCTATTAAATAAGCCATGGTGGTGAACTGATCATTCAAGGAAAACAGCATGGAAACAAATTATATAGGATCTCAACTATCCACCACCACCCTATATATATCTCAAGAGTGACAAAGCCACTTTTTTTTCTTTGACTGAACATTTTTTGCCTGACAATGGTTCAAATTAATCCAAATTGCAAAAAATACATTTAACCATTAGATTGTGAAAAAAGTCATGAATCATGATGCTTGAAGTAGTAAAGAACAGTCCATAATAAAAGAGCCAAAATATAAATGTTGACCATGTTTTGGTTTGATTTTCCCTCCTTTAGAGGTGAAAGGGGTACCTCCCTAACTTTGCTCCAATACCATACGTAGGACGACAATACTCTGGGTAGTATCATCAAAAAGTACATACAAATTCATTTATCTATAATTATGTATTCTGATAAACAAAACAGTACTACTAGATTTTAAACAAGAGTGCTTCGTCATAAAGAAACTGGTGAACTTTTTCTTACCTTCAGATCAGATGAGAAATTTGAAACCTGTCTCTTGTATCCTGCTTTCTTCAATTGGAAATTCATCCATTTGAGTAAAACCTTTTCTGGGGGCAAACCCATGAGTTCCTCAACATCCTGCAAATTTCATTTATGTATTTGATATAATAACAAAATGTAAAACATAACACTATTTTTCATTACAGTAACAATGAAAGGTAATAAACAATCAACATCTTGTGACCTTGCTGTCATCCACCAATTCCAGAAGTTGAGGTGTTTTCTTTAGATTGAGATCAGCTAACAGTTGAATCTGATGTTTCCACCAAACGAAAATACAAAAAGCTTGAGAACTTTGGTGATTAAGATCTAAATATCTCTAGAAAATACCCATTGAACAAAGTAAAGATACCTTAATCATTTGAGAAATCAACCCCATTACCAGATGCGGCTACAATAAACAAACAAACAAACAAAATGAAGAGACTTCAGCAATTTTCATATCAGCAACAAAAAATATTCAAGAACATTTCAACGAATAGCTAGCAGTAGCATAACCTACTCTTGCTTCAACCAAGTCCTGTTCGCCAATATTAACTACAGTGCAGCCTATAGCCTTTGCAGAATTGAGGCAAAGCGTGTGATTCTCATTCCTCTCCCACGGATTAAGGACCTGTTTTTTGTTAATAGCTCGCTCATCTATTGTGCCAGGGACAGCTACATTGATGAGCTTACTGCATAGAACAAGTAATACAATAACAAACCACAAAAAAGTCATTTGACTAGGAAACTATAGTGCAAAGTGGATCTTTTATATATACCAGAGAAGAACTCCATCTTTTGCAAGGTCAAATAAAGCATTGGTAGATGGATCTAGAGGAAGATATTTCTTCAAGAATGGATCATCTCTGAGGAAGCTGTTAATGTGGGCAACATAAGAGGCCTTCTCAGATTCACTAATGGTGTGGCGGAGGGTGGTTGTAGTAGCCTTCAGAAATGAAACGGAACTTTTCAATTTTGGTCCGCCCGATTTTGACGTTGCTCTTGACTGTAGATTCAGGTATACCTGCTCATCACAAAATCACACTAAGGTTTTATATCTTTCTGCAACTAAAAGAACCATACTTGATCTACGAAGTACAAACATGAATAACATTAATAATATATATGAGATGATGATGATAAACAAGCAATACAAATTCATGGAGGACCTCCAATTAACTAAATCCCATTGTTTTTTTTTATTATTTTATTTTATTTATTTTTTTAAAATTTATTTACATTTCTATGTATTTCATCCACCAAAAAGGTTTTGAAGAGAGAACCATCAAATTTTAGTAAGCCTGCCCATTAACTAGCATAGTTGTTTGTTGAATAGTGTGATAGACATTGTTGGGCCCATTTCCTAACAATTTGAGCTTTTGGGGCAATTGGTGACTTAAGATGATATCAAAGCTCAGGTTGGAGGAGGTTTTGGGTTCAAGTCTCTGTTTGCATTTAGTCCCTGTTTGCATTCTGTCATTCACAGACATTCTTTTTTCTTCTTTTTTTTTTTGCGTCTCTACATGCAAGATGGGGTTGCATGTGGGGGAGGATATTTCCTAACCGCTTAAGCTTTTGGGCAATTGGTGACTTAACATGTTGAAACTCTATTTAGTTAACCTTCTTGTCCTCAATGTATTTCACCCACCAAAATGGCCTAGAAGAGAGAACCATCAAATTTTAGTAAGCCTGCCCATTAACTGGCATAATTGTTCGACCTCTATTTAGTTATCTTGTCCCCTATTTCCTAAAAGCTAAAAGTCTCCACCAAGTATGAAAAACATTAAGAACAAATAACAGAAAAGGCAGGCTATGCAAGTAACATCCTCATAAACTCACCCGAAGGAAGGATTCAAAATCAATTTCTTCGCTCAAGTCAGAAGATTCCCCCAAGATGGTCTTAATCTGAGCCTCAGTAAAGACACCAGTCAAATTCTTTAAATGCACCATAACTGGTGGCAAATCTCCCAACGTGATTTTACCAGATTGGTTCTTTGCTGAAAGAAACTATAACCAAGTGCAACCATATGTCAACCAAGAATTGCCACTTAACCAAATATTTGTCAATACAATTTTGATAGCTGAATTCAAAGAAGAAAGCGCAACCCAAAAAAATTAACAAAATTGATAAAATAACCTACTTTGGATTTGAGACCACGAAGCTCGACTTGAGTGAAATGGCTTTGAAGCGATGGATCAGAAATGACAACACCCACAAAACCAGACATTTTGCTTGTAATTGTGCGAGTCCCAAATGAGAGAAGAAGAAAACTAAAAATTGTCCAGAAATCAAACACCAAATTAAGAAAACCAATTAAGACAGTCCAAGCACGAAATTTCTGATTAGCAATGTATGATATACAAGCTCTAGATCCATATTAATTAAACAAATCAACACCCAGTTGAGAATAGATGATGTACAGGTTGTTTAACATGCATGTATATTCACTAAAAGAATCACACAACGTTTGTTTGCTGAGAAAATGTAGGGAAACGAAATAAATACCAGAATTTGGAATACTTTCAATCGAATAAGCCGAAACCTCGGGCAGAAGTGTGGCAAATCTTAGGAACCCAGATTCCAAAACTAAATTTTGGTTTCACGTCCTCTGTTTTTTTCTCAGTACCCAAACAGAGGATTGGGAAAACCTAATGTGCCGCGAATGGAACGAAGAAAATAGTCGAAACCCATAAAGGAAAAAACGTAATCAAAAGAGGGGGGGAAAAATGAAAGAGAATGAAGCTCCTTCGGAAATTCAAAATCTCATTGTGAGATTGAAGAGCTATCTCTCTGTTCTTCAGGTGGCATTGCTTGAATGGGGAAACGGAGAGAGAGAGAGAGAGAGAGAGAGAGAGAAGGGAGAGAAAACCGTATTACCTATAAGAGGCGCGAATCCTAAGGGTGGCAAATCATTCATCGTGTTTGTGTGCTACGAAAATGATAAGCTCCCCATGAATTCGCAAATCTTGCCCAATAAATTTTCCAACGTGTTATATATCATATTTATTTGAAAAACGATTCATAAATGAATTTCACCTCGCTCGAATTGTTTGAATTTTATAAGCCAGACGATTGTCTAGATGATCGGTGTTAATCCTTATTAGTAAGAGTGTACAAATGATTTGAGATTTGTAAAAATAGTTTGAGATTTGTGAGTGGTTTGAGATGTGTCCGGCCCGTTTTAATCTGGTTAGGCTCGAGTCCGAGCCCAGTCCAGAACCTTAAGCTTGGGCCTAAGCCTTCCATTTGAAGTCCGGCCACCCGATCCTTCCTTTGCCCACGGTTAAATTTCAAAAAATAAATAAATAAAAAATAAAATGCAAGTTACAACTAACGGTTAAATAATTTTAAAAAATAAATAAAATAAAGGTTAATCTTATTGTGCAACAATGTTAATATACATATATAGGGCTGGTCATTTCTTTGTAAGGAGGTAGAGTTGATATTTGGCCCTTGCCCTGCAAGGATAAGACTGACTCAAAATCAATTACTAAGATCATTTATTAAGTTAGGGGTAAGATTGACTCAAAATCAACCACCAAGATCATTTATCAAGTCATTTCCTTGCAGGCTGCCAGTGTCGCCCTACCCTTGCCCCCTTAGGCCTTGCCTTGTCATCATGTCATGCAGTATCATCACTCACATCATGATTCATTGCAATTTGAAAAAAAAAATTAAATAATCTACACTTATTTTATTTAATGATATAAATTTTTGTAATATTTTATTTCATTTTAAAATAAAAATTATTCATTGAATAAATGTTATATAATTAATTTAATATTATAATATTAAAAATTTTATTTTCATATATATAAAATTATTCATTTTAAAAGAAAAAAATTACATAATTACATATTTTTTTAATTATAAGTTCATAATTAAAAAAATATAAGTTATACATAATTAAATTTAAATACCACCATGAAATATAACCAAACAAAACATCTCATTAATCTTAACTAAAATATTTTAGTATAATTTTTTATTATTTTTTATCCCTACTTAATAATCTACATAGATAATGTATTAATTGTTCATTTTTCCCAAAAAAAAAAAGGGTCCGCCCAGGCCCTGGGCCCTATTCTGAGTGGGCCTGGACTTGGACTTGGGTCCTACTTTTCGGCCCATGGGCCGGCCTGACCCACCAAAACAATGAGAGCCCGCGAGCCCTACTTAGGCCGTACCGTGCCGGGCCATTATTACTGTAACGCCCTCAAAATAATAGTAATAAACTCAACAATATTGACATGCATTGATGTATAAAAGATCAACATCCTTCTATTCATCAGAGTATTTCCTTACAAAAAGTATTACATGTTGACAACAAAAGTAAACGCTCCATGGGCTTACAACTTTCCAAGCCAACACTTGGTTACAAGAAATGAGTACTAACTCATATACACATTAAGCCCTAGGCTTGAATTTACATGTAATACATCAAAAGAAAAAAAAATATCCAAAAAGTCTGACAGCCTCTAGCCTCCCAAGCTATGTCCTTGTAGGTGGCATGCTACCTGTACCTGAAAATGATGTTCCCATATAGGGTGAGCCACAGCCCAGTAGAAATACACTAAACCAGCTATGAACAATGACTAGAAGATTAACAGTTGATAGATGGTCAACCCTGATACATCCACTTATATCACATTACAATTACATGACATACAAGTCCATGTTACTTTTCATTTTCCATTTTCAGTAGATAAGCATACTAGCTAAATCAATACATCAACAGATAAGCATATTAGCTATATCAACATCTCAACGGATAAGTATAAGAACTATATCAGACAACCAAAGATAAGCATATGAGCTGTGTCTACATTTTTCAAAGATAAGCATATGAGCTGTATCTACGGAGTTCATCCCCTATCTTCTCCCAACGCTATCCGATTTAGAGGTACATCCCCCATCTTCCCCTAAATCGCGGAGTACATCCCCCATCTCCTCCTCTACACACAATGCATATAAACACAACGGTTCTATACACAATCAACCAATACATAAAGTTAATGTATTCTATTAACCGTCATGCTTCATGACACATTCCATTGATTAGTTTTCGTTTGCCTAATCATCATGCATTGTCTACAACAATTAAGACTATCCTCCACCGATAGCCCAAAGCAGTTATTTCTAAACAAAAAATAAATGCACAAAATGGATAATATATCGACATTTCAATTTGGTGAGCGATAAATAATTCAACTACACCCTTTAATCCCATACATTCCAAATTTCAACATTTCCAATTCAATTCCTCATTTCCTTTAATTAATTATATACATTAATTAATTAAAACGATTAGGGCAAATTCTCATAATTAACAAAACAACCCTAAGGTTCCATTTTACAACCCTAAGGTTCCATTTTCATCCATAATCCATCATCCATCTCATCTTTCTATGCCAAACTTGCATTTAGGTTTATTATAAACAAGACCCCCAACTTTTGTAAAGTTTCATAAAAGACCCAAACTTTTTTCAAAATTACCCAACAACACCCAACATATCAAAATGCTAAAATTCAAAGACAAAACTCATAAAGAGGAGTAGCGTATCCCTACCTCGAAGTTTGAGCTCAAAAGGAGACGAAGACCAAAACCCAACGTACTCCAAATCCCAACTTTTTCAGATTAAAACAAAGATCTCGACACCCTCTATCTTTTTAACAAAGGACTTAGGATAGATTCACACTAGGGAGAGATGAAATCCTAGAGAGAAGATAAGTTTAGAGAGAGAGAGGGTCTCAGATCTAGGGTTTGGAAAGAAAAGGGAGTGAAAAAGTGATGTTTAAAATCGCTGCTGCCCGCTGATATAAAACAGGCTCGCTCGAGCGAAGACTTGGTTGCTCGAGCGACCAGACACAGAAAACCTCGCTCAAGCCAAGAAAGTCTCGCTCGAGCCAACAACCCAGAATCTCGCTCGAGCGACAAAATGCTCGCTCGAGCCAACAAATGCAACTCTCAGGTCCAGAACCAGACGCACTCGCTTGCTCGAGCGAAGCCACTCTGGCTCGACCCACCAGACACAAAACACACATCTCGCTCGAGCGACCAAACCCTGCTCGAGCGAAGTACCAAAACAAAGAGCTCGCTCGAGCGACAAACTTCTTGCTCGAGCGAAGGCCCAGAATTCTGGGCAACAACACTTGGCCCCCAGACACAACCAACCTGTAACAAACCTGTCCAACACATCCTATAACTCAAAACAAAGTGTGAAAGGATGTAAACAAGAGAATAGCAACTGCTAATGTCCACGGACTTAAGTCCGGACTACTGTACAACAAGGGGTAAAACCCGGGATCGCTATAATTACATCCCTACTTATCAAATACAACTCTCACCCTCACCCTTATTTTTGGATGACTGACAATACATCATACATATACAAAATCAGCATTGATAGAGACCTCCTCTAATCACCACCCCCACCACCCCACACACACGTGGCGGGTGGTGATTAGAGGAGAGGAAAAAAAAAAAAAAAACTGACCAATAGGAGGGAAATGGGGTTAAAGGGGGTGAGAGGGAAAGGGGGTTTGAAACATTTTTCTATACAAATTTGAACAAGTCACAATTTGATGGATATAAACGTTGTTCTATTTATTTATTATTTGGGAAAATGCTTTATATCCTAAAATAGCAATTTATTTATTTATTAATTGTTTTAATGATGGAAACATGAATCTTAAATTTATCCACGCTTGTTAATTTATTTAATAATAAAATAAATTCATACATCAATCATGTCGTTATAAGTAAATTTAGAGATAATATTTTAGAAGTCGGGTTTTTGTTCAATCCATATAATGAATAAGAGGGCGTTGTTTGGCCTTAGAAGTACATCGTAAGTCTTATTTTAATGATTTAAATTATTCATTTGTCTATCTTTTTGTATATATCATTCATAAAAAAATAATATAATCATAATATATTCAATTTATTACATTACTTATTTTTTAAAACATATTTTATTTTTAATTTTTTCATGACACTGTCAAAGACCATAATTGATCTTTTACACGTGGGGGTGCAGGGAGAGGATGAAAACCAAAAAAATATATATATTTTTTTGGGCCAATCAGCACCCAGTGGGGGTGCTGGGGTCTCCCCATTTTCCTTGTTATTTCAAACATTGGTTTATTTGTGGGCCATGGAGGTGCGAACCTGAGACTTTATTGGGCTAATAGTCCAGTTGAAAGTTTTGTTTTGATCGGCCCAGTTGAAAGGTTATTATCAAGTTATAAGTTTTAGGGTTTTTTACTGGCCGGTCCTGAGTTTTGCAGTTATTCCCCTCTTAGTCCTGAGTTTTTATCTTGTGCACCAACAGGTCCTGAGTCTTTTTTTTTTGGACTATTTTACCCCTGTCGTGTTCTGGCACGTTTCTGTTTGGATTTTCCATCAAAATATTGTGTTTGTGGTTTGGATTTCTGTGGAACTTCACGATTTGCTACTGTATTATTGTGGAGCTTCGTGATTTCTGATTTCGCGGTTGGTGTGTCTTTGCGATTTGTGATTTCGCGCTTGGTGTGTCTTTGCGATTGCGTGCTTGGTGATTCTTCTTATTTGCGATTTCGCGTTTGGTGTATAGGTCGACTGGTTTGTTTGATTTTGATTTCAATTTCAATGTTTTGTTTCTTTGTAATTTGAGTTGGTGATTTTGATTTTGTGGTGATATTGTTGTTACTCTGTTGTTTCTGTTGCGATTGAATTTGTGTTTTCATCATGATATTGAAAGTTTTGAGATATGTATTTGTTGATTGAATTTTAGATTTATATTTTTTTTGGTTAAGAAATTGTGTTGATTGAACAGAGGTGTTGGTTTGTTATTTTATACAATGATTATTTTATCACTGTGTATTTTGGGGGTGATGTTGGATTAACTTTTTCAACAGTGATAAATTTATGAGTGAGTATGGGAATAGGATATGAAAAGGTTGCATAATGTAATGGTAAGATTCAAATCGAGTTACCATGTCTAATAAGTGTAAGCCTTATTCACTGTTCTTGGTCTTTGGTGGTGTTAACTGTTAAAGTTATGAGTGTTGGTTTTTGGATGTGTTTGAGTTGGTTGATAATTTTATCACTGTATTTGATTTTGTTTTTAGGGTGTTTGAGTTGTTTGCTGAAATGTAATTATTGTTTGTTGCAAGATTTATAGTGATGGAGAATTGTTTGTTTCTTATGTGCAAGTTTAGAGGTGTGACATTGGTTATCAAGTATAATGATGGATTTAATTTCAAGGATTTAGTATATAAATTGTGTGCAAAGTGGAGTGAGTTAGTTGGTAGTTCTTTGAATATATCGTATTCAATGGCTGGACATTCTTCCTGTGGTCTACAAAGTGAAGAGGATTTGGAGATTATGGTTGGACTGGCACTTTCTTGTGATATTCATTGTATTGATGTTTTTGTAAAGTGTTGTTCTTTGGGTGAAGGTTATATGGTTTGTGATGGTGAAGCTAGTAGTAGTAGTGGTAGTAGTGTTGTTTGTGAAACTGATTTTTTGCCTTCATTTTATTCAAATCAACGGAAACCTTTACTGTCCGATGGGTGGGTTAATTGTATGAAAGGAGTGGGACAAAGGTTTGCTCAAGGTGTTGTTGAATTTTGAGATGCGTTGTCAAAGTATTCTATTCATTCCGGTTTTGATTTTGATTTTGTTAAGAATGATAAGGATCGTGTCACTGTTCATTGTAAGAGAAGGGCTGATTTGGGATGTTTATGGAGCGTGCATGCTAGAGTGGAAAATTATAGTAAAGCTTTTGTTATTAAACAATTTGATGATGTTCATACTTGTGGATCTTTTTTCCGTACAATTAAACATGCTAGGATGACTTCAAGTATGATTGGTGGGTTAATTTCAAGTGATATTCGTAATAAGGCTTTGACATCGGTTAGTGAGGTGGTTTGTGATTTCAAGGACTATTATGGAACAGAAGTTTCTTATCGGCAAGCTTGGATGGGTGTTGAAAAAGCAAGGGGTCTTGTTTTTGGTGACTATTCATCATCATTTGACGATCTTCGTTGGTATGTTGATGCTGCTAATGCTTGCAATCCGGGGAGTGTTTTTGATATGGAATTTGATTTTGATAGTAAAGGAAGACATTTCAAATGTTTGTTTTTCGCTTTTGAGGCATGTATTCATGGTTTCAAGTATTGTAGGCCTGTGTTGATGCTTGATGGAACTTTCTTGAAAGGGAGACACAAAGGTTGTTTATTGGCTGCTACGGCAAAAGATGGTAACCAAGGCATATTTTGTGTCTATTTTTTTATCATTATTGAAACAGTGATAAGTCTATCATTTTTGTTAATGGAGAGTGTTGATTATTGAGTATGGTCAATCTATTAGTGATAAATTTATGCTGTATACTTTTGTTAAATTTTTATAGTTATACAGTGATAAATTTATCTATGGCTGGTGCTATATGTTATATACTTTGTGTTTTGATTTTGTTTTTGTAATTTTTTTATTTGTTATTGTTAATGTGTATATATATTTTGTTTGTAGGTTTATATCCGTTATGTTTTGCAATTGTTGATAGTGAAAGTTATGACAGTTGGCATTGGTTCTTGTCAAAGTTATCTGGTATTTTGACTCCGGAGAGGGATATTGCATTTGTTACTGATCGACATGGAGGTTTGCTGAAAGCTTTAGCTGAGGTCTTTCCGTTTTCTTCTCATTCTTTTTGTCTAATGCATTTGAAGACAAACTTGAAGACTTATTTGTCAGTGAAGAGTCGTGAATCTAAAGAGTATTTGCTTACTCTTTTTGGTAGATGTGCATATGCTCCTACTGTTGAGTTGTTTAATGAGCTATTTGAAGAGTTTAAGGGTCGTTGTGGTCGTAGTGTTGAGAAGTTTCTTGAAGATTTGCCTAATGAGTGTTGGTGTAACGCTTATTTTCAAGGCAAAAGGTATGGTGAAATGTGCACAAATGCTGCGGAATCTTTTAATTCATGGATTAGGGATGAACGCCATTTGTTTTCAACTAGTCTTGTTGATGCTATACGGGTGAAACTAATGGAGCAATTCTCAAGAAGGAGAGAAGTTGGTAATAAGTGGAATCGTATTGTTTGTCCTTTTGCAGAGAAAAAGTTGGAAGAGGCTTTTAATGATACAAAAGCATGGATAGTTAAGAAATATAGTGATGACATTTATGAAATCTAATTGGATCATTCAGTTATGGTTGATATTGGGAAACGTTGTTATTCTTGTCGATTGTGGGAAATTGATTCTTTTCCTAGTATGTGGAAGCCAAATGTAGTTGTTGATGATGATATTGTTTTACCTCCTCTTTGTAAGAGACCAGCTGGACGTCCAAGAACGGAGAGAATACCTTCTAAGGGCGAAATCAAGAGAATTAGATGCAGTAGGTGTGAAAAGATGGGAACTCATAATCGGAAGACATGTAAAGAAGCTTTGCTTTAGTTGTATTGATTTTAATTGAATTACTTTGTTTGAGAGTTGAGAGGTGTTAGTTGCATTGAATGATTGAGTATTTTTGGAAAGATGTCTCATTTTGGTACTCTTATTGAATGATTGAGGAATTTGTTGATTAGAAATTATATTTTTTGCTGATATTTTTACAGGATTAAGTTTCACAGATTTATATTATTTGATTGGGGTTAAATTTAGTTGGTGTTTTTGGTGGTTTTTATAAAGTGATAAATTTATCACTGGTTGGTTTGGACAACTTGATGGATTATTTTTTTGTAAGAATGATAAATTTACCATTAATGTGGTTCTTGAATTTTGTTATTTGGAATAATGATAAATTTATCATTTATTGTGTTGGAAGAGTTGATGGTTTATTACATTTATGTCAATGGTTAATAAATTTATCACTGTGATATCCAAGCAAATGTTATTTTCTACACTGAAATTTTTTTCATTGTGTGGAGTTATGTAGTTTTTCCAGGAAAAATTTCTACAATACAAAGGTGTAGATCAAATCTCTAGAACACATAATTGTATATCTGCTGTGTTAACTGCTTTAAAAATAAAAAAATTTTAGATGAACTACCATGTTTATCTGGTTTAGCAACAAGTTCTTAGTCTGCGTAATTTTTTATGGTCACTCAGAAGCTAGGTTTGGATGTTTGAGTTGTTTAACTGAAGCATCAAATGGTTTTGATTATTCAGAAATCACGAAGGATGGCAAGTTGTTACATTCATTCTCAAAGTTGGGAATATCTAGAAATTGTAACAGTATTTTAATTTTCAATTTGGAGAATGTAATAGTGCTTGTGTTTAAATTCTCAATTAGGTAAATTTTTTATTATTTTTTGTAGTGTTTTTTTACTTGAATTGGGAAAAAAGAATGAGAGGGAGAGAGAAATAGAGAGAGAGAGTTGCTGGTTTTTTTGTTTGAACATTGGTAAATTTATCAGTTTTCACAGTGATAAATTTATTAAAACAGTGATAAATTTATCAGGGTAAACAAAACAGTATAAAAATAAAATTTATTAGTACAGTGGCTCCAAACCTTGAAATTCAACACAAATACTCAGATTAGAATCAATTTTTTGAATTAAACTTAACAAGACTGATATTAAAAAAGACTGAATGTTTCATTGAAGCAAATTTGAGATTGTAACAAACAAGCATTGTCCATAGCTTTGATATTGTAACAACCAAGAACTGTGCATAACTTTGACATTGTAACAACGAAGCATTGTAATATTCATTGGAGGAAAGTAATAACGAAAATCATCAAATTACATGTAGCAATGTAACAAGCATACAAGCAAAATGTATGAATATCGACATTCTAACAACCAAATGATTCAGTGTTTCCTTTTTTTTTCTTCTATTCCAGATCTGTTGATTATTACAGATGCAAGTCATCAATGTTTTCATCAGGCATTTGTTGTTGAGCAACTTGTTGGTCCGTCAAGAAGATAGTTAACATATCAGCTCTGAATTGATTGCATTCTTCTTTGGAAAAAGTAGGCATTATGTTGTTATTGGAAACATATTGCCTCATGATATAGCAAACAAGGATTCCACAATCAAGCCTGCAAAAATATTTTGAAAATAAAATATTATAATTTAGTTTCGTTGCTTTTTTTAATAACAGTGTTTTGTTGTTGATAAACTTACGATGTGTCTTCTTGTTGTGGGCTGTTGATGACGTTCTCAGTCTGCTGTTGAAATTTATCAGGGTGTATGAGAGTTGGGTTCTCATCCTTTATGTATTTTTCAATAACCTCTCTCTGCAACATATACATTTGTATAATTGTTGTATTAGAAAGTCAGTTGAAAGAATTAATGAGAAACCATGGATTTAAAGAATGATAAATACATTACTGTATAAATTTTCAATGTATAGTTAAGCATGGATCATGATTTATGTATTGGATTAATGGTAAGATTCATAATGAAAAGATTTTTACCACTTCATTTGCAGCATTGTAGTGTGGATCTTTAGGCATTACTCCCCTTGGTCTCATGGAATTGTAGAATTTCCATGAACCTTCTTGAATGTCAAGGACAAGAATTGTCCAGTGAAAATTTTGGTGAATTGGGAAGAGAAGGTATCTTGCTTTCATGGCTTCAGGCATCATTTTGTTCAACATTCTCTTTCTTGCTTCCTCATCTTTTGTAGTGAACAAGTGCTAACAAATATAAATAAAAAAAATAATGTTAATTTAACTTTAAACTTTTTTAAATTAAATATGTGGTGAGTATGAAACTTTTTTGTCACTGCGATCAAAATTTTGTCAATGCATATCAAAATTTCTCAGTGCATTGCATATCAATAGTTTCAAAACCCCAAAAAAGTGCCCAGAATTTTTTATCAAAGTCTGGGATTTACTCATACTGTTGCACCAGAATAACAAGGTCAAAATATATAACAGTGATTACAAAATCTGAGTCAGAAATTCTGGTTTGGTTTGCTTGACTCTTTGTTTCACATGTCAAGCTTTGAATTAGGAAACAGGGCCAATTGAAGAGAGAAGGTAGTGTCATATGTTTTAAACTAGTTAGTCAGTTAAGCAAACAGAGGTTTTACACTGATAAAAAACAAAACAAGTGTTGTTCCTCAGTTTAACAAACTAGTTACTTACATGGCAACTTGAAATGAATGGGAATGTTGTTGTGCCTTGTTTTTGTGCAAGCAAATGTTCTGCATATGCATCTATTACCTGTGTTGAAAACAAAAAACAAAACAAGGAATTAATATAAATGAAACACTAAAATATTGTTTTAATGAGTTACGAATTTAACTTACAATGCCTGCCAAATCTTGACCCTTTAATATTTTGTCAATGTCGTTTAAGTACACATAGGTTCCATGGTGAGATCCTTGCCACACTGGCTGATCCTTGAAAAAAAAGGTTATTAGTGTTTGAATAATAAATTTATTAATATTTTTGGAATATTTGATACTTATAAATTCAATATGAGTTAATGATAAACAGTTGGCAAAAGTGAAGTACAGGAGTCAATAGAGAAGATTGTTACTTTTTTTTTTTGTATTTGCCCAATGTGCAATGAGATTTTGCCTTGATTTTTCTGGTAGGATGTTGAAAATTTCGTTTGAAGTTTTCAATTTCTTCATTGCAGGTTGCTGTTCTGTGTGTTGTTCTTCTGAGTATTTGTTTGCCTCAGCCAATGTTGCAATTCTCTCATGGAGTATTTTGATTTCTTCATCTTTCCTTTGCATTTGTTTTTTGTGCTGATCTTGCATTTCTTTTTTCAGCTTGTTGAGTTGCTGCTGCAGGTTATCATTTGCAGTTTGAAGGATGTCCCTTTCCATTTGTAACTTTTGTATTTTGAGCATGTCATCTTCTATCCTCTAAAAAACAAGTACTTCTACAAGATTTGGATCCACTTCAGGCTCTTTGTGAACTTTGTTTCCTTCACTATTTTCTGATTCAACGGGTACTGTTTTCTTTTTCTTTTCAGGGCATATTTTGTATGGAATTGGTTCCCATGTTTCATGTTTGGATTTGTCTTCAGTCAATGTTTGTTGTTCTTTTTCAGAAATTTCAGTCTAATTTTTTTGCTGAAAACTAGCATCTTCATTTTCATCTTAATCTTTGTCTTCATCTTCATCTTTATCCTGAATTTTTCCTAGCAGCATTCGGTATATTTTTTTCTCTTCATCTGTGTGTTTCAAATTGTTCTCCTGTATAGATGAAAATTAAAAAATGATTGATATGATACAAACTTCAGAGATAAATTTCTCATAGCAAATTTTGTTAGTCAATTAGGAAAATTAAACAAATCTATGATTGTTATAGCAAATTTTATCACTGAACTAGCATAGTAAGCAAATCTGACATTGTATATCAAAATTTATCACTGAATAGAAATGCTTCCTGCCCCCAGTGATTAGGCACCCCCAGCACCACCAGTGCCATGTGGCACTGTGGGATTGGAAGGAAAGAAAAAAAAAAAAAAAAAAAAATACAAAACTGGCCAATGGGGGAAGCCCACGTCACTGGGGGTCAACCCCCAGTGGGGGTGTGTAGCAGGATTGTATCACTGAATTAGCAAAAGTAAACTAATAAAGTAAATATAAGAGAAAATGTCTAATTCAATTTATTTGTACAGATAAATTTATCAATACAAAAACCTAATCAATTTTAGTCGAATATAAAGTAACACAAATGAAGTCAATATAAAATAAAACTCATGCACAGTAGACAAATAGAAAAACAGTCATTGTGTAAAAGAATTGATTACTCAATTAGGTATACTAATGGAAATTTGTGACTCAATTAGCAAAGTAAATAAATTTATCAATGTGAACAAAAATTTATCACTGCATAAGAAAATCTATCATTTGTTTAAACAGAACAAAGGTTAGCATTGCATACCACAATATCTTTTAGCTCTTGCAAGGATGAAGTTGCCAATTGTTGTCCCAAACATGTGATGTCCCATTTAGCAAATCTTGGGATTGCATTTTCGGCATTGGGTTTGATGGTGCTTGTGTGTTCGCATATCCAATATCGTTGAAGACAAAAAAATTGTTATAAACAAGTATTTAGTAAACGTAAATATTATAGTTCATACGTTATAAGTGAGATATTTACTTACCAATAGGACCATCACACATCCAGACACTTTATCAATTTGGTTGATGTTTCTTTGTATTGATTTTGTGAGGTGTTCCTTTGCTGCGTCACACCAATCATAAGACTTCATTTTGTCAATATCCTCAATATATTTCATGAACCCCCAACCAATTGTAGTTCCAGTACCAGGATATAACAATAGCAAGCAAATCAAGAGGCACACAAGCCTCACAACATCTTCTCTGTCCTCCTTCTTCTTGCTTCTCAAAAGTTTGGTTATCAGCTTTTGGATTGAAGCACTTGTCATCCTATTCTCTCTTATTTTCCTTCTTTTTGCCAAATCTATTTCATCTTTTCTTCCATATACAATATGCATCTTCTTTTGTCCACATGCAATTCCAAAAATTAACTTGAAATCATTTCTTTTCAACTTCAGCTTCTTCCCTCCAATTTGAAATGTGGTTCCATCCATTTGGTATGTTTGCAAGATTTTTGCAACCACATCATCATATTTTATTGAATCTGCTTTTTGCACGTTCTTCTTTGACAAAATGTCAGCTAGAAGAAAGAAGGGAGTCTTTTTCAATATTTGGAAATGCTCCTTTTCAAGTTTGGTGGCATTGAAGAATCTGATGAGGGATAGCATGTTTGAGCGGTAGACATATTTTGCTTCATGGGCATGAATTTGATCACTTCTTGTTTTTCTTCCCTCAATTTTCTTCTTGCCTTTTGGTTGGTGCTGCTTTGGTTCTTGTTTGTTTTGTTGGGGCTTGGTTGTTGTTTTTGGTTGTTTCTGTTGTTGGTGTTTGGTTTTTCTTTCTTCTTGTTCTCCTTGTTTTTGTGCTTGATTTGCAGGTTCATCCTTCTGCTGTCTCTATATTTTCTTCCTTTCTTGTTGCTTGCTTCTTGTTTCTCTTGTTGTTGTTTCCTTTTTTTTGTCTTGTTGCTTTTTTGTCTCTTTGTTATCCTTCTCTTCTTGCTTTTTGGTTTTTGCTGTGAAAGATCTTCTTTCTGGCATACATAATGTCATGAGAGAGCTCACAACATCTATATAAAAGGAGGATATCAATGGAGTAGGCCAACCACGCAAAATTTATGGATATACAACCAAATTTATCATTTAATTAAGTAAAGAAACAATTGTTTTGAAAATTTTACAATAGTACTTGTTTTTATCAGTGGCAAATATGTTGCTACAGTAGCAAGATATTTTGAGTTTTGCAATTTATTTTCAGTTTAAATTGTTCAAAATTTCAGTCTAGGAAATGTTTCAGTGTTCTCATGTTTAGATGAAATATAATACAAATATAATATTTCTGTTTTAAAATTTTATTCTAACTGTACTTATATCTTGCTTTTAAAAATTTTACAATGATCAAAATAATGTAATAATGTATGTGTTTTTATTTTCAATTTAGGTAAATTTATAATTTTTTTATAGTGTTTTGTTTAATTGAATTTGGAAAAAAGAATGATAGAGAGAAAGAGGTGCTGGTTTTTTTGTTTGAGCAGTAAGAAATTTGTTAGTGTTCACAGTGATAAATTTCTTGAAACAGTGATAAATTTATTAGTGTAAACAAAACACTATAAGAAAATAATTTTATCAGTATAGTGATTCCAAACCTGTTTGATTTGCAGGTTCATCCTTCTGCTGTCTCTGTCTTTTCTTCCTTTCTTGTTGCTTGCTTCTTGTTTCTCTTGTTGTTGTTTCCTTTTTTTTGTCTTGTTGGTTTTTTGTCTCTTTGTTGTCCGTCTCTTCTTAATTTTGGATTTTTGTTGTGAAAGATCTTCTTTCTGGCATAGATAATGTCATGAGAGAGCTCACAACATTTATATAAAAGGAGGATATCAATGAAGTAGGCCAACCACGCAAAATTTACGGATATACAACCAAATTTATCATTTAATTAAGCAAAGAAACACTGATAAAACTTAGATATATTCATAATTCATTTGTATTGATTTTGTTAGCTAACAAACAAAATAATTCAAACAATCAAAGAAGAGAATAGGCTCAAGTTCTAACCCTATGAGACTAAACAAAATAATTTATCATTTTTTATAGTGTTTTGTTTAATTGAATTTGGAAAAAAGAATGACAGAGAGAGAGAGGTGCTGGTTTTTTTGTTTGAGCAGTAAGAAGTTTGTCACTGTTCACAGTGATAAATTTCTTGGAACAGTGATAAATTTATTAGTGTAAACAAAACACTATAAGAAAATAATTTTATCAGTATAGTGATTCCAAACCTGTTTGATTTGCAGGTTCATCCTTCTGCTGCCTCTGTCTTTTCTTCCTTTCTTGTTGCTTGCTTCTTGTTTCTCTTGTTGTTGTTTCCTTTTTTTTGTCTTGTTGCTTTTTTGTCTCTTTGTTGTCCTTCTCTTCTTACTTTTGGGTTTTTGCTGTGAAAGATCTTCTTTCTGGCATAGATAATGTCATGAGAGAGCTCACAACATCTATATAAAAGTAGGATATCAATGAAGTAGGCCAACCACACAAAATTTACGGATATACAACCAAATTTATCATTTAATTAAGCAAAGAAACACTAATAAAACTTGGATATATTCATAATTCATTTGTATTGATTTTGTTAGCTAACAAACAAAATAATTCAAACAATCAAAGAAGAATTATGACAAAATTTATTACGTAATTAAGCAAACGAAGCTTATACAGTGAAGAGTTTTAATAATGATCAGCAAAATAGACCAGTCAATTGAGTTGGGTCAGATGCATGTGGCAATAGTTGCAAAGGAATTCATTGCAGCAATTCATGTGTGGCATATATATAAGTTGGTATTGTTTTTTACCTTCAATGGATTGTTGCTGTTTGCTTATTCTTTCTTTTGCTTGTGCTTGTTTTTGAGGTTCATCTGCAGGTTTTTGTTTTTGATGTCTCTGTCTTTTCTCCCTTTCTTGTTCTTTGGTTGTTGTTGTTGTTCTTGCAGTTTCATTTTTGTTGCCTTGTTGGTTTTTTTTTTTTTTTTTTTTTTTTGTTTCTCTTCTTGCTTTTGGGTTTTTTCTGTTAAAGATCTTCTTTCTGGCATAGATAATGTCATGAGAGATCTCACAACATCTATATGAAAGAAGGATATTAATGATGGAGGCAAACCATGCAAAATTTATGGATATACAATTAAATTTATCATTTAAGTAAGCAAAGAAACACTGATAAAACTTGAATATATTCTTAAGTCGTCTGTATCAATTTTGTTAGCTAACAAACAAAATAATTCAAACAATCAAAGAAGAATAAGAAGAATTATGACAAAATTTATTATGTAATTAAGCAAACAAAGTTTATACAGTGGAGAGTTGTAATAATTATAGCAAAATAGAGCAGTAAATTGGGTTGAGTCAGATGCATGTGGCAATAGTTGTGAAGGAATTCAGGGCAGCAATTCATGTGTGACATCTATATAAGTTGCTATTGTTTTTTACCTTCAATGGCTTCATCTACAGGTTCTTGTTTTTGCTTTTTGGTTGTTGTTGCTGTTCTTGTGGTTTCCTCTTTGGTGTCTTATTGTTTTTTTGTCTCATTGTTGTCTTGCTTTTCTCGCTTTTGTCTTTTTGCAGTATAAGATCTTGTTTCAGGCCTAGATAATCTCTTACGGGAACTTGCAACATCTATGTCAAAGAGGTATATCAATGTATTAGGCAAAGCATGCAAAATTTATGGATATACGAGAAAATTATCATTTAATTAAGCAAAGAAACACTGATAAAACTTGAATATATTCATAATTGCTGTGTATTCATTTTGTTAGTTAGCAAACAAAATAATTCAAACAATCAAATAAGAATAATAAGAATTATGAAAATTAACCTAATTTATCCCTGAGGCAAATTCAGCAATAAAAAACAAAAACAAGAAAAATAGATTGAGTCAAATTCTTTCGCAAAAGAGATCAAATTTGTTTAAGTTGGTGAGTCTATTGAGTTCTGTGTCATTCATCTTTACCTACATTAAATTTATGTAAATGTATCCCTATATAGAAATGGAGATGGATGTGTAAGTTATAAACTTGTCATTTGGTTTGGTATGTGAAGCAAACTTATGAGTTGGTGTGATAAACTTACTAGTTGTATGTTTATTTATGTATCTATTGTTACTATTATCTATACTATGTATACTATCTATACTAGTATATTATGTCAGTCCCTATATTGGTTTGTTGAAACTTTTGCCATGTGGCATTTACATAATTTTTAAAAAAAAAAAACTAATCAAATTTTACTTGATATCAGTTACTCTCCTATGGGAATAAACAGTCACAGAACCACACCTTATAGTATGGTTTAATTGTCAAATCTACAAATTGGTTTGAGTCCTACAACAGAAAAAAAATTTATCAGGGTAGATGCCTTGATTTGATGCACTTATATTATAAGGTAAAAGTATTGTAAGGTTCTGTTTGTAGGTTACATCAAGAGCATGATTTGTATATTTAAATTTGGTGAAGATCATTGATTTACCAAAAGAGAGGTGTAGTTTATAATCGATCAAATATTAAACAAAAATGAGAGAAAAAATTAATCCATAAGGTATAAAAAAATTGTAATTTTTGAGAAATTGGGCATAGTGAAATAACGAAATAAAAAATAAAATAAATTATGTATATCAAAAGGAGGATACAAGTTATTATGAATCAAATATTAAACAAAAGTCACACAAAATTTAATCTATAAAAAATTACACACATGTAGTGTATGCACCGTTCTAATTAGTATTATATATGTGAACAAGTTATTTTGATATCTTGAACCCACTATGTATTTTAGTTTCTTGAACCGACTCCCTGTTTTTTTGTTAACTGATTTTTTTTGTATCAAAAATTAAATATATATATATACATATATTTCAAAATGAACTTAATTTTGAACTTCAAAACCAACACCTTTATCAGTTGATCAACTAACATTTTACATATTCACAAGTTTTATTTTCTGAAAATGCCCTAATATTGTTGAAATTTTGCAAGTTGTAGTTGAACGATATCTAGGGTTTTTGAAAATGTGTTTGAATAGGGAGAGAAATAAGGGTTTCAGTTGCTTATGCTTTACAGGCATGTTTCCTTGAAGTTTTTGTTCGAATCGCCTGAGTTGTGTTGGTTGTTTTGCCTGAGAGTGGAAGTGATTCGCCGATGGTGGAGACTGAGAAAAACAGGGCTTTAATCGCGTGACTCACGCTTTTGTTTCCCCTGTCTGGCAAATGTATTGTGTTCGAAAGTACTTTTTTTTTTTATCGGTGATAAATTTAGAAAATGCTTAGAAAATGGCAAATATCTTTGTACAATAGGAAGATATTTTGAGTTTAGAAAATGTTTCAGGTTTCTCATATTCATTTTGAATTTAAATTCTTCAACATTTCAGTTTATAAAATGATTCAGTTTTTTCATATTCATATTCAGATTCAGATGAAATATAAACATATTATATTTGGGATTGAAATAAAATACTTGTAATACTTGTTAAAAAAAAATTATAAAAATTAAATTAGCTATCAACTTAAAATTAATAAATTACATTCTTAAAATTAAAAATTATACTATGATCTTTTAACATTCTTGAGCTCATGTGTAATTAAGTAGAAATAATTTGTTTTAATTTTTTTTTTTAATGAATGTATTCTAAACATTGAATGTAATAAAGTACAAAACATTGAATGTTTCATTGCAGCAAATTAAGAAGGAAAATGATCAAAACAATGTAATGCTGTTTATGTTTTAATTTATGTAATTTTTTTTTATATATAGTGTTTTTTTTACTTGAATTGGGAAAAAAAAATGTGTGAGAGAGAGAGACAGAGAGAGAGAGACAGAGAGAGAGATTTTACAATAGTACTTGTTTTTATCAGTGGCATATATGTTGCTGCAGTAGCAAGATATTTTGAGTTTTGCAATTTATTTTCAGTTTAAATTGTTCAAAATTTCAGTCTAGGAAATGCTTCAGTGTTCTCATGTTTAGATGAAATATAATACATGAGAACATTCTTGAGCATTTTATAAACATGAGAACAGTCTTGAGCATTCTTGAGTGCTAATTTTTAAATATTAGTATTTTTTATTGTAAAATTATAATATGATTTTTCAACATTCTTGAGCTCATGTGTAAGTAACTACAAATATAATATTTCTGTTTTAAAAATTTATTCTAACTGTACTTGTATGTTCCTTTTAAAAATTTTACAATGATCAAAATAATGTAATAGTGTATGTGTTTTTATTTTCAATTTAGGTAAATTTGTAATTCTTTTATAGTGTTTTGTTTAATTGAATTTGGAAAAAAGAATGACAGAGAGAGAGGTGCTGGTTTTTTGTTTGAACAGTAAGAAATTTGTCAGTGTTCACAGTGATAAATTTCTTGAACCAGTGATAAATTTATTAGTGTAAACAAAACACTATAAGAAAATAATTTTATCAGTATAGTGATTCCAAACCTGTTATTAATGTTTAAATTTGACACAAATAATCAGATTATAATCAATTTTTTGATTGAAATTTGCATAAAACTAGATTGATATCAAAACCTATATTTTTTAACAATATGGATAAAAAAGACTAAATGTTTCGTTATAGCAAATGAAGAACCAAAATAATCAAAACAATGTAATAGGGTTTGAGTTTTATTTTTCAATTTAGGTAAATTTTTTATTTTGTTTAATTGAGTTTGGAGAAAAGAATGAGAGAGAGAGAGAGGTGCTGGTTTTTTTTGTTTGAACAGTGATAAATTTATCTGTGTAAACAAAACACTATAAGAAAGTAAATTTATTAGTATAGTGATTCCTAACCTGTTATTAACCTTTAAGTTTGACATAAATAATCAGATCATAATTAATTTTTTGAATGAAATTTGCATAAAACAAGACCTATATCAAAAGCCAGATATGGTAACAATATGGTGAAAAAAGACTGAATGTTTCATTGAAGCAAATTTGATATTGTAACAACCAAGCATTGTAATATTCATTGAAGCAAAGTAAGAACCAAAATGATTATAATCTTTGTCCCAAATTATTCAAGCATTGTTGTCATTGTGTATTGTGTCCCAAAACTCCTTGTCTTCAAGCACCGCTTCTATTGCCTCATCAACGATTTGCTGGGTGTCTGTGTGTTAGTTAGTCAACAAAGCATCTATGATATCTGCTCTGATTTGGTGGCACTCCTCCTTTGTTAAGTTGGGAAAGATGTCTTTGTTGCAGACATATTTTCTCATGAGGTAACAAACTATGACGCCACAATCAAGTCTACGATGACATTGGAAAAACAAAGTTAGTAGTCATCAATGATAATTTTATCAATGTAGGTGTTTTGGTTTTCAGAAACTTACGAATGATCAACTTGTTGGGGACAATTCATTGCAATTTCTGTTTCTTCATGAAACTTGTTACGTTCAATGGCTTTGGGATTGTGATGTTGAAGGTATTTTTCAATAACCTTTCTCTGCAAAATATATTAATAATTAATTGGTGTTTGACAAATAAATGCATAAGAAAATTTGATATAGACAAGGGGAATGGATGATATCATAAGTAATTGGTGTTTTACCAGTTTGTTTGCCTCAGTTAAGTGGTTATCTGTTTCTGTGCTTGGTGTCATTGAATTGTAAAACTTCCATGAGCCATTTTCAGTGTCGAGTACCAACAACGTCCAATGCTTTTCATTGAAAATTGGGAAAAGAAGATATCTTTCCTTGACAGCTTCTAACATCATTTTGTTTAACAATTGATTTGTTTCTGCCTCATCCTTTGTGGTGAACAAATACTGTGTTTTGCAAATATATTAGTTTTGATTACAATGTAATTCATTAATTATCACTATAAGACTGGATGAATGAGAACTTATGCACTTGATTTAGACAAGGGGAATGGATGATATGAAATATATATATATATATGTAATTTACTTACATGGCATGATGTAGTAAATATATATGTTGTTCTTGCTTGTGAGCTGAGGCTGAAGTTTGGTTTCAGTTGCTCTTCTGTCATTAAGATTTCCTTGTATGCATTTATTGCCTGTTTTAAAAACAAAAGCAAACAAGGTTAATGAGAGAATTATAGTTTGGTATTACAATTGATATATGCACAAATAGCGATTTGATTTTACATTTCCAGAAAGTTCTTCGCATTTGACTATTTTGTCAATATCATCCAAGTACAAATAGCTGCCTACTTCTTTTCCTTGTAAGATTGGATAACTGCAAATGTGAAAACAAAATTTATCACTGTATACCAAAATTTATTGGTCAATTAACAAATCAAAGGTTAGGGGAACAAATTAAGCATGAAATTTTACTTCATGTATCAAATATGAACCATGAAATGAAGTACATGACATAAACTCAAATGCCTAAATAATTTAACACCATATATGAGACAACATGAAGATTAGCAAAATATATCACTCTATCAAACAAATTAAGTAAAATTTATCATAATGTAGCAAATTTTATCACTGTATATCAAAATTTATCAATGATTGAAGTAAATGAAGGTTATACATTGGTAAATGCATGACTATATACTAAAATTTAGATTCCAAATTTGGAAATTTTAGGTCCAATTCATGTTCTTACCTGCTGGTTTTTGTTACCCAAAGACTAGTGAGTTTCATCATTGATTTCTTTGGCAATTTGTGAAACATTGGATAGGAAGTGTTAATTTGTTTTGTTGGATGTTGATGTTGATGTTGTGTGTGCTCTTCTTTTCTGGTCTTTGGATTTTCTTCAACCATTGGTTCTACTTGATCAACTGTCTTGTTCTGGTTTGGTTGTCTTTTCATTATGTAGCAAAAATTTGGATCTTTGTGCTCTTTTCTTGTTTCTCTATTTTTGACCCTTTTTATCATTGAGCTGACAAGAGGTGATGTTTTGGTAGTGGTGGCTTCAACTTCAACATGGATTTGTTCTTCTTCACTGTCCAGGTAGAGATTTGATTCAACCAACATTGCAATTCTCTCATTAAGTAGCACTATTTCCACATCTTTCACTTCCAATTGTGTCTTTGCTTTCTTGCTTTGTTCTTCCATTTGTTTACTGAGCTTCATGAGTTGGTCCTTAAGCTCATCATTTTCTGCTTGGATTCTTGCCTTCTCCATTTCTAGCCTTTGGATTATCAGGACATTCTCTTCTAGTTTCTGAAAAGTATGTTCATTGATTTTGACATGGTAGATATTTCTTTCATAGGCAAGTTTCCTTTTTGCTTTCCTCATTTCAGCTGGTGTTTGATGCTTCAATCCCGGGGAAGTTGCTGGACCAGCTTTCTGTTTGATCATTGTTTATTCTTCATCATTTTGTAGGTTGTCAAAAGAAAGCTCATTTGTTTGCACATGAACTGGACCTTCTTGAGTTTCATGCTGAAAGTTGGCTTTTCTTCGTGTATTCTTTTTTGATTGCAGTGTTGTTGATTTCCTCTTTTTTGGAGCACCTGTTTGATTCTTGGGATTCTGTGAATTTCTTCCTGGACTGAGACTGAACATCTTTCTCATAATTGGTTCTTCTTCATTTTCAGATAATTCAGTCTCCTGTTGTTCCTCAAAGTTACATTTTTCATCTTCATGCTCATCATCTGTTTGTGGTTGCAATTGTTTGTATATGTTCTGTTCTTCAATTGTGTCTTTCAAATTACTCTCCTACATGAATGAAAATTATTAAAAAAAATGATATGAGGCAGAGTTAAGTAATAATTTATCATTCGGTGATTCAAATTTATAATAAGAATGGTAATTTGGTTGATGATAACAAGTTTTATTAGTGAATTAGAAAAATTAAGCAAAATTTATAAGTCAATGAAGCTAACTAAGGGAATTTATAACTGTGAGCAAAAAGTTATCAGTGCATATGAATATTTATTACTGCATAGCAAAATTCATCACTCAATTAAAGAAATAAAGGTTAAAATTGATAAAAATTGTTTATTGAATAATTTCCTAGCACAGATGAAATGCCTAAATAATTTTTCTACGACAAATGTGACACCATGAAGATTAAGAAGAATTTATTAGTCTTGCTAAAATTTATCACTGCATAAGAAAATTTAATATTTGTTTAAACAAAACAAAGGATATGAATGGATATCTCAATATGTTTCAGATCATGCAAGGATGACTTTGCCAATTGTTCTCCGAGATGAGTAATGTTCCATTTTGCAAATCTTGGTATTGGATTCTTCTCATTTGGTTTGATGATATTTGCATGCTCACATATCCAATACTGTTGAGGACAAAAAAAATGTTATAAATTAGTATTTAGTAAATGTAAATATTGTAGTTTATAAGTTGTAAGTGGGGTATTTACTTATCAACAAGATGATCACACATCCACACACTCTATCAATTTGGTTGATGTTGCATGCTATTGATTTTGTAAGATGTTGTTTTGCTGCCCCACACCAATCATAAGACTTCATTTCATCAATATTCTCGAGGTATTTCATGAACCCCCAACCAATTGTTGTCCCAGTACCCGGATACAACAAAAGCAAACAAACCAGAAGGCACACAAGCCTAACGACATCTTCTACATCTTCATCGTTGGTGCTTCTCAAAAGTTTTGTTATCAACTTTTGGATTGAAGCACTTGTCATTCTACTCTCGGTTATTTTCCTTCTTTGCACCATAGCTACCTCATTTTTTCTTCCGTATGCAAGATTCATCTTCTTGTGTCCACATGCAATCCCAAAAATTAACTTGAAGTCATTTCTTTTCAATTTCAGCTTCTTCCCAGCAATTTCAAATGTGGTTCCATCCATTTGGTAAGTTTGCAAAAATTTTGCAACCACATCATCATATTTAATTGAATCTCTTCTTTTAACCTTGTTTTGATTCAATGTATCAACCAAAAATGAAAAAGGGGTCTTTCTCAATAGTATCAAATGCTCCTCTCTGAGTTTTGTTGTCTTGAAAAATTTGATAAGAGATTGAATGTTAGAACGGTAGACATACTTTGCTTCATTATCATGTATCTGTTCAGTCCTAGTTTTTCTTCCATCAATCTTTTTCTTCCCTCTTACTTTGTGGATCTCTGTAGCTGGTTTCAGTTGTTCCTGTTTGGGCTCCTCATTGTCAATGTTAGATTCAGGTTTGACTTTTAGTTGATTTTCACTTTCATGTGTTGTTGGCTCTATAACAAAGTCAACTTTTTCAATCTTTTTCTTCTTTGAGAAACTTGTTTTTTGACGACGTAATCTTTTAGAATGACTGGCAACATCTGTACAAAAACATTGAGCATGAACATTGAAAATTAAGAAGAATTTTATCACTGAACTAGGCAAACTAAGAAGAAATCTCTCTGTTATGCAAATTAAGCAAATATATAACTGTATAGCAAAGTTTAGATTCCAAATTGCAAAAGAACATGAAGTATGATGTTGAAGATGAAGATGAAAACAATTGTATAGTAAATTTTATCACTGAATTAGCAAAAGTAAGCAAATGCATCATTGTATAGCAAATGAACATAAATGTATGATTATTATGACGTTGAGTATCACTCATATATTAATACTATATGGTACAGATTGAAAATAGTTTCAAGTCAAATTGTATCACTCATAAATTAATTTTGTAAGATACACATTCAAAATAGTTTGAAGTCGAATTTTATTACTCAATTATAGTTATGAAAGAAGAAGGGAAGCAAATCCATAGTTATAAAATAAGAAGAGAAGCAAATCCATTATTATAACAAATTTTATCACTCAATTAGGAAAATTAAGCAAACCTATCGTTGAATTGGGCAAAGTAAGCAAATCTGTTATTGTATATCAAATTTTATCACTGAATTAGCAAAATTAAGCAAATCCATCATTGTTTAGCAAATGGAGATGAAGATGTAATTATTATGAACTTCAATATCAATGATAAATTAATACTGTATGATATACATTGAAAATAGCTTCAAGTCGAATTTTATAACTCAATTACAGTTATGAAAGAAGAAAGGCAGCAAATCTATCATTGGAACAAATTTTATGACTCAATTAAGAAAATTAAGCAAATCTATCATGGTTATAGCAAATTTTCTCACTGAATTAGGCAAAATAAGCAAATCTGTTATTGTATATTAAATGGACATGAATATGTGATTATTATGAAGTTGAATATCACTTAATTATAGTTATAAAAGAAGAATGGAAGATGAATACGACTCACGTTTGATTCGCATGGTTCTTGAAGATGAATGAAACAGGGAATATAGATCGAAACGGTGGAGGATTTGCTGGGTATCTGTTCGGAATCAGAATATAAATCGAAACAGAGCTGATTTCTTTGGAAACGATGGGAGATTCAGGGAAAATCTCTTTGTTTGTTTTGATTTGGAAATCGCAAATCGCCAGTGGTTTCCAGATCGCCTCAAAATAGTTTCCAAATCAGAACAATTGAGAAGGAGCGTGTGTTTCACGCGCAGAGGGAGACCTCGTGATTTGGTGTTTGCATCACGCGTGTTTTGTGACATTTAGGGGTAAAATTGGAAATTGAAATAGGAGAGGACTTGCTGGGTATTAGTTTGTTTGCATGGGACCGGCTGGTAAGTCCCCCTAAGTTTTAACACCAACATTGAGTAAAAGGCTTGCCCAACTTATTTATTTATTTATTTATATTTTTTTTCGGAGGGAATATCAAGGCCGGCCCAAACTGTTGAGGGCCTTAAACAAAATCTCAAATTAAAATTTGATGTTTAATAATTTTTTATTTTTTACATTCTAAAATTTATGTATTTAAAACTCATTTGCCCTTGCATATTTATTTTGTAAACATAGCTTTTAATACTCTTATTTTATTATCACTTCCCTTTAGATAAGAATTTAAAATTATTATTTTTTTTTTTATGTTTATAGGCCTTTGGATAAGAAAGATTGATTATTTTTATGCTGATAATGAAAGTTTATTATTTTGTTAAGTCTTTAAAAAAATAAGATATTTTTTTGCCCATCTAGAGAGATTGATTCCCGAAACTCGAACCAGCTCATACATAGGATCAAAGATAAGATTTTGATTAAGTCTGCTTAAACACATGAATATTGATACAATCTCTTGAGTACATATCCAAGTCACAAACAATGAATGCGGTGTGCAATTCTTTTACTTTCCACGAAATAAATACCCAATATAATCATGGGTTTGCCAAAACGTCAAAAGCATGATAGCGGCCCAGTCCATAAAACCATAATAAATTTTAGTGGAGGTGTGTGATGATGGGTTTCACAAGGACTTGTTGCAGGCTTGCAGCAGAGTGATTGCACCGGCACACACCATACATGTTACCTGTTAATGCAAATCTCACTATATATATATATGATAATCGAATGTTGGACTAGAGACTGCAGTGCCAAACTCGTGACCATATTTAAAGTTAGTTCTCCTGTTCATGCAGCTTGCAATGAGAGAGAAGTCAAGGAAAAATGTTAAGTGAACAAAATCTGATCATAAAATCAAATATAACTCTATAAAATGAGATGGTCCTACTATATGTGTAGATCCCACTTCATATAAGAAGATTATGTCCAGTTTTGTGATCAAATTTTGTGCCCATAGAGAATTGGAATTCAAAATCTGGAAACTTGGTTGCTGGTTGTGTTATTCAGATGCTGCTAACCATTCACAAATTAAACCAGAAAGCAAGCAAAAGGCCATTTTGATTAATAATAATAAAAATTAAAAATAAAAAATAAAAAAAAGTAATTACAAGAGTAACTCACATTCTCATACTCTCTGTATTCAACAACATATAATCCAAAAAATGGCTTCAAATCAAAGCAAATGAATCAATGAACTCTCTTAACATAAATTAAAAATACCCATTACACCCTCTTTCAAAAGAACACAACTAGCCCACTAGCAACTGCCAAAACCAGCTGACTCCAAACACCCAAGTTCACAATCCTATAACAAGATGATGCAAGTGAAGATGATGTAGATGGCTTACCGCCATCTTTTCCAGCCGGGGCATCGGCTGCTGGGGCAATATCTGGGGCCGGTGCTGGTGCCGGGGTAGGAGGAATATCGGTCCCAAAGATGGCCTCCGGAAGCAAGACCTTATCAACTTGATAAATAGCAATGGGATCGGTCGAGTACACGGAGCTGCTCACTTTGGTGTTGGTCCAACCAGAGCCAATGTGCACAGTTCCTGACACATCGGTGAAATTCAAAGAGTATTGGCCACCAGCGAATGTGCTAATGGGGCTTGTTTTGCTGAGGTTTTTGAAATCTGAGAGACTATAGTAGTGTGACAATGCATGGAATAGGCAGATTGACTTGAGCTGGTCTTGGGTGAGGTTGGAGAGTGTGGACTTTTTGAGAGATGAAAATGCATCATCTTTTGGGACAAAGAGTGTGATTCCTTCTTCGGTGTTGTTGGCTTGGTTTTGGAAGGTTTCAATGGTTTTGGTGGACTCAAGGTAACTGAGGAAGGTGTGGAAAGGGCCTGCGACGGAGAGTAAGTCAGTGAGGTTCACGAACCCCGGTGCTGGTGCAGGCGCTGGAGTCGGGGCTAGTGATGGAGGTGCAGCAGTCTGGGCATGTGTTGATAGAGAACACAGAAGGGCCAGTGTGGTGCTAACCATGAAAATCACGGTGAAATCCATTTTTTTCCCCAAATTTTTTGGATTTATGTTTTTCTGGTGCACAGCCTCTCCAAATTCCTGCAAGGACAAATACCCATCATTTATTAGATCTCGTTTAGGTACACAGAACTGGACAAGGACACAAAATATATGGATGAACAATATTTTTTTAAGAAATAGGCATCACCAACAAATTTTGTAAAATATTGTTCATACATGCATATTGTGTGTTTCTTTCTGTATTCTTAGTAGAGCTGTTAGATATTAGAGCATATTAACACAAACCAATTGGTGAAAACCCAATTAAATCACAGAATAAGGGAGAAAATTTTCCAAATTCAACCCATAAAAGATCAGATCTCAGTCTTTTGATACAAACTTAGTGGTGAACCAAACCACAATGTGAGTATAGAAAACCCGAAAAATCTTACTAGATCAAAGCCCTAATTGCAAAAGCAGGTAAAAACCCTGTTTTACAAAGTAGCTTCTATAAACTCCACAAAATGCCCAACAGAATGGCCATCTATGGGAAAATACATAGAACAACAACACAGCTTCATCACCAAAAAGGAGAAACAAATAAAAGGGTTAATAGAGGATAAATTACAGAGTGAAGGAGCAATAGTGGATGAAAGTGATATATGGGACAGTTGACAACATGCATGCTCTGTAGAGAGATCAGTCAAACTATGAACCCACCCAACTAGAAAAACCAGAACAAAAAATCCCATTTTGATGAGCGTTATACCAAGAGAACCCTAACAAAGCATCTGTAAGAGCACAAGAAGTCCACAACCACACAATGTAGTACATCAAATGTGACAGAGGAGTGAGATCCAGATCAACACATCCAAAATGAACTTCTAAAAATATATATTCAGAAAAAGAAAGAAAAAAAAAAAAAAAAAAACCCATTAACCTATCAATAGTGGATGAAAGTGATATATGGGACAGTTGACAACATGCATGCTCTGTAGAGATCAGTTAAACTATGAACCCACCCAACTAGAAAACCAGATCAAAAAATCCCATTTTGATGAGCATTATACCAAGAGAACCCTAACAAAGCATCTGTAAGAGCACAAGAAGTCCACAACCACACAATGTAGCACATCAAATGTGACAGAGGAGTGAGATCTAGATCAACACATCCAAAATGAACTTCTAAAAATATATATTCAGAAAAAGAAAGAAAAAAAGAAAAAAAAAACGCATTAACCTATTAACATTAAAGATCAAATTAAGATATGAATCAACAAAAAGACCCTAATGCAGTATCAAAGAATGATACCTCAAACAGAGGGGAGGGGAGTGAAATGGGAGTGCTGAGAAGACTGACCTGTCCAAGAGGAATTCAGAGAGAAACAGTGTTGTGAGTGGTACTAATGCAATGGAGGGTTGTCTATTTAGGTGAGACTATATAGAGACTGGGTTTTATTAGGAAAGATAAAATAGAACAAAACCAAAAAAAAAAAAAAAAAAAAAAAAACAACTGTAGAATGGGGGTTGGGAGCTGGTGGATAGGTAATGTAAAAGATATGTACAAATAACAACAATGGAGTATGTTAATGTGATGTGAGTGAGTGAGGGGGTTAATTTCTCTTTCGTACAAGTAAATTTGTTGATGGACAGACTTTCTAGAAATGAGATAAAAAGTGGTGATGTAGAGAGAGGGTGCTCTTTCAAAATCAACCTCTCAACCAATTAAATTAGTTTTTAATTTCTCAGTTTGATGACTCTCTCCAACCTTGCACTCTACCCTATCATTTCTATGTGTAATGATTATCAATGAGGTGTTTGTGAAGAAAATTGGACTAAAATAATAACAAAATAAATTAAAATAATTAATAAAATAAAATATTATGTTTAATTTATCGTTAATTTTTTTTTTACAACTATCAAATTAATTATAAAAAAAATTAATCAACTTTTCAAACAATAATTAAAAAATTAAATAACCAATTAAAATTGCCAACTCTCCAAGACGAATTTCTTTTACTCCTCCATCTTAACATGCGAGGATATTCTCATCTCTTGATAAATTCAATATTCCGAGTAATTCCTTAATCTTCACACCTTTGAAAAACTCTCTTCGTTTTGGCTAATCCTCTCACCATGCTTAAGATTACTTAACTTTGGTGCAAGTCTTATACTAATTAACTCCTTATATCCGTATGCCTGAGTTGGGTACACACTATGTATATGTTTTTTAGATAATAATTTAATAGTTTTGAAATATTAACTCATGTTGATAAGATATTTTGAGATTATTAGATAAATTACTCAAGAATACTAAATAATTTTCTTATATTTTTTTTGCTTAGTATAAATAATTACAGCCAACTTTGAAAACAGCTAAGATGGGCCAACTTAGCCTACTGATGAGCATAATAACAGCTAATGTATTATTCTCACAAATCCTTGCAACCCCATCATCATCATCATACAAGACCTTCCCTCTTTTGAGTTTTTCCTTCCTTTTCCCTTGTGGGTTGATGATGCAGTGTAATCATTCAATAGAAGAACCTTCTTGTTTTCCTATAAAGGGTCACAAGATAAATAGGGTAATTTCTACTGATCTCTTCCGATTAATAAAAGAAATTACATTAATTTTCTCTAGTATCCATTAGCTTTAGTGTTATGTAATTTATATTTCCGGTGAGCACATTTATTCATTATTTAAGGAAAATTTAGTATAATTTACACAAATTTTCTTTAAAAAAAAAAGAGTTATACAAAGGAGGGGAAATTCATATAATAGGCTTAAGTAAGAGATGATAAAATACATAATATGTGACATACGTACATATTTTGAGAGAGAGAAAGAAGAAGAGGGGAAGATGAGGAATTATTCTATCTTTAAAGAATTTTAATTAGGTTGTTGTACGAGCACCTGTTGATCAAGTTTGCGCTCCTCCAAACGCCGTCGCTTTACTTCCTGAAAACACAAACTTGAGCTAGCCGGCGGGTGTGTGCCGAAAATCTCTCCGATACCTAAGTTAGCAAATAGACAATAGAGGTTGGCTTTCTTGCTGGTTGGTTATTTTTTTACGCATTCTCACTCGTAAGTTACTAATACTTCTTTCTGATGTTCCTTTTTATCTATTACTTCATTTTTGGTATTTAATCTCCATATACATGTGTTTATATACGCTATAGTGTTGAACAAATGCCATAAACCCCAAACCTTATGCCATAAACCCCATAAACCCCAAACCTTAATCCAGAGTTGTGCTGTAACCGAACTAGGCATTTGTTTTAGGCGACTTTTAGGTTTGAACACGACCGAACTAAGAGATCGGTTATAACCTTGCATACTTATCTCCAACCGAGCTAGGGGCCTTAAGTTGGCCCTTCCCTACGACCGAACTGAGAGCTACCCGTTACCTATGTGTAGCCAAGCTAGGCTTTTACTATTCTGTAAATTGACTATTTGCTTAGCCCGGTCTAGTTGTCTGGGCATAACACTTCTTATTTCCCCTTTGTAGACTTGACTAGGTTGGCCAGGCATACCTTTGCACCCTGCCCCTAGGCGGCTTTGCACAACCGAACCGACCAAAGCCTCAACCGCATCGAGCTAGGCAACTTATGAACTCCATTTACTACTTTTTAAGTTAACATGGGTAAATATCAATTTCTAGTTGACTTCCCTGGGGCCATAGCCGAGTTCTGAAAGGACTACCAAATTCCAAACAACGTCCACCTATCTTTAGTCTTACTAGATACCACACTATTGGAAAAACCGGGCTTTGTTCCTTTCACCGTAATATCAATAGTAGAGGCTGGTCTTCGATTTCTTGTGCAGCCACTGATATGCGAGTTCCTCAGGCAGACAAGACTATATCCAACCCAACTCAGCACTAATACTTATAGGATAATAAACGGTGTCGCCGAGCTAAACTGCCGGCTTGGCTTCAATCTCGGATTGGCCGAGCTATTCCACCAATATTCGCTTGGCCAAAATGATGACGGTTGGGTGTATTATTTAAGAGTAAAGAAAGGCCGAGAGAAAATTATAAAAAATACCCCGGATAAAGACGTAAATGACGACGACTTCTTCTGGGTTTCTGGCAATTTCGAAGACCAAGAAGCCCAGATACCGGGCTACAACATAAATTGGAATAAGGGGACTGCTGGAAAGAATACCTCGGTCCAATTTTCTTTTTGTCTCGCTATTCCAAGTTATAATTTCACATCATGCTGACACAGTATTTTGTCTCTCTTTTGTGCAGATTTAAACCAACTGACATCATAGTACCCATACGCTAGCCAAGACGCCCTTCGTGCCGCGCTACGATACCGTCATCGCGGTTGGGCCGAGTTGCTAAACTTCGAACCGACCTACCGATATAGCGGAAGGAAGAAGACCAGGGTGATAGACTTTCTCCTTGAACCATCACCTGAACCAGATCCCACACTTTTCCAAATAAACTTGATCCCTCTGACAGAAGAGCAAGAAATGGCAAAGAAGAGAACCATGTGAGCACTTATCACCAAGAAGACCATTGGTGAAGCGCAAACCGGGCTAGAGCCATCTGGCCAACCCCGTGATACCGTGGTCACCCTTCCAACTGCAAGGGCCTCCACATCTTGGCCAAGCAAACGTGCACGAACCGCTTCAGCTGAGCCGCAACGCCTAGTTGATGAGGACACCGTGTTTCCTAACACCACGATACCGAGCCCTAAGCCCGTGCATTCTAACCGAGCTAGCCCTTCAGAATGGGCGCCAAAAATAACTTATAAGAACCGAGCTATAACTACCACAGACTCGGTGGTTGCTGATAAGGACCACACACTTGCCTTTAACCCTGCTAAAAACGTGTGCCTGCCATATGACATGGAGCATCATGATCATTTAACTGAGCTGAAGGCCATCTGCTAGGAAACTAAGTCAATGGTGCTGGTAAGTGTTCCCTCTTTATTTTCTATTTTACACAATCTGTTTGCTCGGTTTTAGTCATAATCGTTACTTTTCCTTCTGCAGGCCATGCAGAAGAGCCACATTGCTCATAAGTGCATGCTGGAGCTCCGCAAGACATCGCGGCTAGCTGTGGCAGACGCCAGTGCTAAGACAGCCGAGCTGAACAAAGCCAAACAAAAATTGACCAAGCTTGAAACTAAAAACGCACGACTCACCGAGCTGGTCAACTCGGCGAAAGCGAACAAGCAGAAGGCTTTGGCCGAAAGAAAAGACCGCTATCTGCACGAGCTGGCCAAGCTTGAAAAGAAAAAAGATGTCGAAATCGCTGAGCTAAAAAAGAAAATGGAGGACGCTGAAGATAGGGGCTACAAGGAAGGGGAGACCACCTACATCTTGCAATGTGAAGCTGCAAAGGATATTTTTTTCAAATACGGATGGAAGGCAATTGTCATAAAGCTCGGTCTTAGGCAAGAAGCCGAGATCTTTCAGAACCCTTCCCCTTACTTCATTCCAAGCTATATGGTGGACTACGCCAACGCCATACAACAAAAGCTTTTCCAATAGTGGGAGAAGGAAGAAGGATCCTCTGTCCCAAACAATACCCCACCTATCCCTAGTGATCGCGGTCTCTAGACAAGTCAGACAGCTCGGGTGGAGCCACCGGTGTCAAATACGGTTGATGATGCGCCTGTGACTGACCTACCTGCTGGAACTAGGCTACCAAGTGGTGAAGCTCGAGTTGACCTGGATGCAGACTTGGACGATTTATTTGCTTGATCTTGTTTTTCTTCTTTTGATGTTAACTTTTTGAAAGAATTTGTAACCAGGCTTAAGCTTCTCTTGTAATGCACATTTTTCAAATGAAATGGAATAAAATCTGCAATTTTCCAATCTTTTTGTTCGGTTCACACCCTACTTGTAATTATTTTTCAACTTTAATTGCATCAATCTTGAACTCTATGCTTGGTTGTGATGTCTTAATAATTTCTGGTAGAGATAGCCATCTCGGTCCAAGAGCCCTGTAATCTGTTAACTTTACTATGTATTGGTCATACCTGCCAACTCTCTTCAGCCTAGATCCTTATCTCGGCTGAAGAGAGCTAAATGTTGGTCATACCTGCCAACTTTTTTCAGCCTAGATCCTTATCTCAACTGAAGAGAGCTAAATGTTGGTCATACCTGCCAAACTTTCTTTGGCCTAGATCCTTATCTCGGCTAAAGAGAGCTAAATGTTGGTCATACCTGCCAAACTTTCTTTAGCCTAGATTCTTATCTCGGCTGAAAAGAGCTAAATGTTGGTCATACCTGCCAAACTTTCTTCAGCCTAGATTCTTATCTCGGCTGAAAAGAGCTAAATGTTGGTCATACCTGCCAAACTTTCTTCGGCCTAGATCCTTATCTCGGTTGAAGAGAGATAAATGTTGGTCATACCTGCCAACTTTCTTCAGCCTAGATCCTTATCTCGGCTGAAGAGAACTCAATGTTGGTCATACCTACCAACCTTCTTCAGCCTTGATCCTTATCTCGGCTGAAGAGAACTCAATGTTGGTCATACCTGCCAACCTTTTTCAACCTAGATCCTTATCTCGGCTGAAGAGAGCTAGATATTGGTCATACCTACCAACCTTCTTTAGCCTAGATCCTTATCTCGGCTGAAGAAGAGAATGTTTGGTCATACCTGCCAAACCCTTTGATTGCCCTTTGCTGGCAATGACTAAGAACAACTTTTACAAATAGAAAGAATTACGTTAGAAAGATTACTTATTTTATTTGAAAAAGGAAAAATTACAAGTATTTTAAGAAAAAGCTAAAAATAAAATAGTTTGAGATTGGCAGTGTTCCACGGCCTGTGAATAGCCTTGTTGTCTTTATCTTCCAAGTGATATGCCCCTTTTCCTATTAAACCAACCACTTTATATGGTCCTTCCCAGTTAGGTCCTAACTTGCGATCTCCAGGTACCACCATTACTTTGCACAGTACCCAATCTCCAATCTTGAATTGCCTCGGATGCACTGTTTTGTTATATTTTCTGGATAACTCTTGTTGGTATGAGGCAACGTGAACTAGTGCTTTTTCCCTTCTCTCTTCAGCAATGTCGAGTTCCAAGGTTATGGCTTCTTCATTCAAGTTGTTAGAATATATAATATATTAGTAGATAGTGATCCTCCCTTTCGGTGCCTTTGGGTGCTAGTGCTTCACTTTCCATCATGAGCTCAAACATGTATTGTCTGTAACCTTCTCCTATATAAAGGAGCCATTGAACAATTACATGATATCAATTTAATAACATTCAATATCAATATACATTATTCTCTTTCTCTATACATTGAAATTTACATGGTATCAGAGCTATAAGATTTAGGCCTATATTTCTTTCTTTCCGGCGGGCAGCCGGCCGGCAACCTTGCCTTCGCTGCCCGCTGGAGTTTTTCAACACATACCACAAACACATACCAGAAACTCTTCTTTCTTTGTTTCCTCATCTTCATCGGCACTAATTTCTTTCTCTGTGGTCTTCTTTATCCAGAGGTAGATTGGGTAGCTAATGAACTCAGAGTGCTTCTTCACAAGTTCCTTCAACTTGGACATACTCCCTGCATTGGAGTTGGCGGATGCATGTTCATCCCCATCAAAATCATCAACCATTGAATGTGTGTGTCCAGCGATGCAATCGGTTTTCCCATTTTGCGTAGTCTCAACATGCGCAGGGGATGCCTTATGATGACTTCTTTTTTTTTTTTTGGTCTCTCATGATTCACAGATCTGATCTCGTCTTCACTTACATCATCATCAGCTGCAGCCAACCTGTATTCATTTCTTTTTGTGGACTTCAATTTAGATCCACCATTACAGTAAAGTTTGTAGACCAATAACGCTGTCAATGGTGTATTTGGCATTAGGAACACTAGTAGAGAGCAAGCAAGTCAGTGATTGCCACTGGTTTCTGCTCAGTGAATCTCCTACAAACATTATCTTCTTCCCTCTCAACCTCCGCAACAAGTCTTCACCATCAAATCTTGCTAAGTTGCAGTCATGGGGTTGCCAAGTGTAAGTGAGACAGTTTCGATCAGGGCGTCCATTTTTCTCGCAGTTGAACTCTCTCTATATGAATGGGCATGTGGCGGAGTTGTAGACCGGGTACGACGATGGGTCGGACTCGGGTACCCATTTCCCTTGGAAGAAGTCGCATCCTCCAACGTGGGTTTGTTGGAGAAGAAGATTCAGCAGCGCAAACAAAATGCATTCAACCCAGAAACCCATCTGGAGAGAGAGAGAGAAGAGAGGTTTTGGAAGAGCAGGATATATGAGAGGAGAAACCCCTCTCTCTCCGACACGATCTAGTCTGGCCGCCTCCGCGTCGTCTCCTGCAAGGACCGCTGCGAGATCCGCCTTGAAGATCCCTCCTCCGGCGAGCTCTTTGCCACCTGCTTCGTCCTTCCCGGCCAGCATGACACCTCCATCCGCCGCCGCACTCACGCCGTGCCGGACTTGCTTTGGTGCTACTACTTTCTGCTTCACTATGTTGCTCCAACATGCTGCTCCACTACTCGAAGCTTCCTCCGCCATGGCGAGTCAAAGTGATGAAAACATTTTTAATCAACCCACTCCCTCTCTCTCTGGTCCCTTTCTCTCCACCAGACCCACTTTAATCATATCCATCATTCCCCCTACTTGAAAACACTCTCTCTCTCTCTCTCATTTTTTTCACTTTCCAACCCACCAGCGCACATGCTTTTTCATTAATATATTATTATTAAACCCAAAAAATAAAAAATAAAAAATAAAAAATTGCAGGTTTTAACAAAACCGTGGGCCAAGAAACCCGCGTGAACTAATCTCCTTTTTCTCTCACTCTTTCGTTTTGATTTCAAATATATTATTATTATTATTATTATTTTTTTCTTTCACCTTATTTTTAATCTTTTTTTCATTATTATTTCTGCTTCGTATTGTGTCATTCTTGCCATACGATTTGCACACAAAAAAAAAAAAAAAACAAACAAACAAACAAAAAAATAAATAAATAAATAAAAAAACAAAATCATTTTATTCATAACAGGGATCACCCCCGATCACATTTATACAGCATCACACACACACACATACAAAAAAAAAAAAAAAAAAAAAAAAAAAAACAACAACAACAACAACAAATTCTCCAACAACCACGACCCATAACCACCACAAAAACCGGCCTTACTTTTTCGCCTCTTCTGCCGGTCTCTTCTTCTTGCTTCGGTCTTGGGCGTCCCTTGATGGCACTGCCTCCGTGTTTTCCATGCCGCCGCACACGTTCACTTCCCATTGCTCCTCAAATGTCACATATGGCGGACTTCCGAATCTGAGCATAACGGTGGCCTTCCGCTTCAGCTCCTTGTTTTTCGCCTTCAACACACTTATCTCTGTTCGAGCATCCTTATACATGCCCTGGAGCAGAGCCAGTTGGGCGTTTAACTGCTGAACCTTATTTGTCCTACTCTGAAGCCGGTGCGACAGGTTTGTGACCGCAGTCATGGTCTTAACACATGCCTTCAATGTATAATAATTGGCCTCAATATCAGATTGAGCAGCCATTATCTGCTCAACTGACAACATCGGAAAGTTCAACGGCGCAAAACCAGGGGCGCTTGATCCAGGGGCGTTTGGTTGAGGTTCCAGGGCAACCGCACCGGTTATCTCTCTCGTGGACTCGTTGAAGTCTGGAAAGAGAGTGAGCGTACCACGGGAAGAAGAGGCCATGTTCTGGGTTGCTGAACGAGAAGAAGAGGCCATATCCGATATGCAGCACAAGTAGGGTTGTAGAGTGTTTCAGAGAATCAGAGATTTCAGACTGGTAATGTCAGAAAGGGTCGGCTACAGAAGAAGGGTTGGTTGTAGAGTGTTTGCGAACGAAGAGGTTTCAGCTAATTTGTTTTGCCTCAGCCTCAGCCTCAGCCTCAGTCTTGGTTTAAATAGCCAAGGCAGACACGCGCATCGCGCGCCGCTCGGCGCCAGACGACAAAATGGGCGTGCAAGCCAAGGCAGTCACGCGCATCGCCATAATGTCGGGCACGCCTTTTTATGGATTGAGCATGCCTTTTGATGGCACGCCTTTTGAGGGCTCGATATATATATACATGTATATCTTTTTGGGCAGCCTATATACACAATCATACAGTGTATCTTCTACATGGGTCCGATAAGACTCTGTAAACTGTCCCGACATTGATTCCGGTTAGCTTCTTCATGGGTCCGACAAGACTCTGTAAACTGTCCCGACATTGATTCCGGTTAGCTTCTTCATGGGTCCGACAAGACTCTGTAAACTGTCCCGACATTGATTCCGGTTAGCTTCTACATGGGTCCGACAAGACTTCGTAAACTGTCCCGACATTGATTCCGGTTAGCTTCTACATGGGTCCGACAAGACTCCGTAAACTGTCCCGACATTGATTCCGGTTAGCTTCTACATGGGTCCGACAAGACTCCGTAAACTGTTCCGACATTGATTCCGGTTAGCTGCTACAAGGGTCCGACACGACCATACAGTGTCTTCACCAACGGTCTGACACGACCATACAGTGTCTCCTATCCCTTTTTATTTTATTTGTCAGTTTATTTTTACGTTTTGTTACTCTCTCCAAACTCAAGTTGGTTGGTTTCTATCCACCTTGAGTTTGAGGGGGGATGTTAGAATATATAATATATTAGTAGATAGTGATCCTCCCTTTCGGTGCCTTTGGGTGCTAGTGCTTCACTTTCCATCATGAGCTCAAACATGTATTGTCTGTAACCTTCTTCTATATAAAGGAGCCATTGAACAATTACATGATATCAATTTAATAACATTCAATATCAATATACATTGAAATTTACACAAGTTTGGGTCAAAATTTTCACTTCTAATAGTAGGGAGGCCTACTTCCAGTGGGATTACTGCCTCCACACCATAAGCCAAGGAAAAAGGCGTTTCTCCAGTTGACTGCCGAGGTGTGGTACGGTAAGCCCATAAAACATGAAGAAGCTCCTCAGCTCACTTGCCTTTTGCTCTCTCCAACTTTTTCTTCAAACCATCTAAGACGACTTTGTTTGATGCTTCTGCCTGGCCATTCGCTTGAGGGTATGCTGGTGTAGAGTCGTAGAATTCTATCTTGTATTCCTCGCAAAAGCCCCTAAAAATTTTGCCATCGAACTGAATGCCATTGTCAGATATTAGAGCCTTGGGTATGCCGAATCGAGTTATGATATTTTGCCAGACGAACTTCTTAACATCTTTCTCCTTTATCGATGCGAGTGCTTGGACTTCCACCTCCACTTCCACCTCCACCTCCACCCACTTTGTGAAGTAGTCTGTTGCTGCGAGAAAGAACTTTCTGTTACCAGGTGCAGTTGGAAGTGGTTCCACTATGTCCAGACCCCACATTGCAAAGGGCCATGGGCTAGTTAATGGTAGAAGCTCTCTGGCTAGTTGATGTATTTGGTGTGCGAACTTCTGACATTTCTCGCACCTCTTGATATATTTCTCTGAATCTGCTTGCATGTATGGCCACCAATATCCTTGTGAAATTGCTTTGTAAGCCAATGATCTTCCCCCTTGGTGGCTTTCGCATACGCCTTCATGTATCTCGAACAAAAATGCCTCGACCTTGCTGGGATAGACACATTTCAGGTAAGGTCATGTGAAGGATTTTTTGTACAACGCCAATGATGGAGAGAGCCAAAATCGTTGTGATTTTGCTCTAATTTTGTTGGCCTCTTTTTTTTCTTCAGGCAAGATGCCATCTTTTAAAAATACTATAATGGGATCCATCCATGATGGGCCTAGTTCGACGCAACATGCCTCGGCTGCTTCGGGTTCCTCAATACTTGGTCTAGGTAAGAAGTCGATCAATAATGGGTGTGGGATAGATGTATATGCCATTAAAGCAAAACCTGCCAGCTCGTCTGCTCTACTATTTTCTTCTCGGCCGATTTGCTCTATCCAAACTACTTTGAACTTCATGATCTCCTTTCTAACTAACTCTTGGTACTTAGCCATCCTCTCATCTTTTGCCTCGTAGTTGCCTGAAATCTGGTTTACTACCAGCTGGGAGTCACTGTAAACCATCAGCTCAGTGGCCTTCATGTAAAGTGCTGACTTTAAGCCTGCTAACAGTGCTTCATACTCCGCCTCGTTGTTGGATGCTGGGAAGCCCAGGTTAACTGCCTGTTCAATTGTTAGGCCATCTGGTGAGATGAGGACTATGCCAAGTCCTACGCCGTGCCTGTTGGATGCTTCATCCACGAAGAGTTTCCACATCTCTCCGACGAATAGCTTCCAGCAAGTAGAGGGATCGGATGACGTCTTGGGATCATGGGTGTAGCTGGTGTTTTCTTCCAAGTCCATGCCTGCTGTTGGGGTTTGATCTTCGCTGTCTGACTGCCTCAAGTCTTTACTTTTTGATGAGTCCTCACTGGGAGTAGCATGGTTTGCTCCTTCCTTCCTGTCCTCAGTTCTGTATGGCTTGTAATGTAGCTCGGCATCCTGCATTAGAGGTTGCGCAGTTCCCGCGGCACTTTCCCCCCTTACTTCGGTTGTGTCAGTCAAATCGACCGAGCAGACGTGATGACTTCCTAGTGTGAACTCAGAAACAAAGTCTGCTAAAGCTTGGGCTTTTATTGCTGTTCTGGGTTGAAACTTGATATCGAATTTCCCCAACTCTACTGCCCATTTCAAGATTCGTTAAAAAAAATCCACCCTCTCAAACAAGGCCTTTAATGGAAAAGCCGTTAGGACGATCACGATATGGGTATGGAAATAGTGTGACAACTTTCTTGAAGCCATCATCAAAGCTAGCGCCAATTTTTCCAATGGTAGGTACCTTATTTCAGTGCCCAGCAAGGTCGTGCTAATATAAAAGATAGGCAAGTGTTGGATTCCTTCCGCTCTGACCAACACTGCGCTGTCTGCATGTTGTGAAACTGCTAAGTACAAAAAGAGCTCTTCTCCGAGTACTGGGATTACTAACAACGGAGGAGAGGTCATGTAGTCTTTCAAGCTTTCTAGGGCGCGATCACATTTTTCATCCTACTCAAATTTGGCCTTCAGCGCTTGGAAGAATGGTCGACATCTGTCTGACGACCGACTTATGAACCGGTTGAGCGCGGCTGCTAGGCCAGTGAGATGCTGTACCTGTTTGGCTGTGTTGGGCCTTTCCAGATCTTAGATTGCTTTGATCTGAGAGGGATCAGCTTCTATACCCCGGTTGTTCACTAGAAAGCTTAGGAATTTGCCTGATCTTACTCCGAATACACACTTAGATACGTTTAGACGTAACTTGTGGGACTTCAAAATCTGAAACATTTCATCTAGGTCCCTGAGATGGTCCTTCTCATCCTTGCTCTTGACCATCATGTCATCTATGTAGGCCTCCATTGTTCTTCTTAACAATGGTTCAAACATTTTGGTGATCATTCGTTGGAATGTAGCTCCTGTGTTCTTTAGGCTAAAGGGCATGACCTTGTAACAGTACAGTCCCCTGGGCGTTGTAAATGACATGACCTCCTGGTTTGGTTCATACATAGCGATCTGATGGTAACCTCGATACGCATCAAGGAAGCTAAGTCGATTATGCCCTGCCGTCAAGTCCACCAGTTGGTCTATCCGTGATAAGGAAAAACTGTTTTTTGGGTATGCTTTGTTAACTGTTTTATAGTCCACACAAACGCGCCACTTGCTGTTCTTCTTTGGTACTACCACCGTGTTGGAGATCCATCTGGGGTAGTGTACTTCTCTGATGGCTCCTGCTTCTAGTAGGTTTCCTACTCTTTCTGCTACTATCTCTGCGTGGTGGAGTGCCAATCGACGAGTTCGCTGAATAATTGGCTTGGCAGTTGGGTGGACATTAAGTTGATGACAGATAAAATTTAGGTCAATGTCAGGCATGTCGTATGGTGTCCAGGCAAACACTTCAATGTTAAAGGTTAAGAATTCCATGACCTCTATTTTCTCAGTGCTGGACAAAGACGAGCTGAGTAAAAAGAACTTTTCTAGGTTCTTTTCATCTATCTTACCTCAACCAGGTCTTCCACTGCCTTCAGCTCTGCTGCTTTGCCGACATCTACAAACAGTTCGTTGCTTTCCGGCTCTTCCACCATCTAAACGAACCTTTTTGCAGCACGGTTGCCGTTTACTGTGATGAAACACTGCTTCGACATGATTTGGTCTCTTAAGATTTCTTCAATCACGCCAGTTTCGTTAGGGAATCGTAATGCCTGATGGTAGGTTGACGCCACTGAGCGCATGGCATGCAACCATGCCCTTCCCAAGATTATATTGTAAGTGGAAGGGACCTTTAATATCCAGAATTCCACCTGTTTTGTCATGGTTCCTACCTTGATTGGGAGGATTATCTTTCCCACTGGCCACTTTGGCATTGAGTTGAAATCGACAAGGGGAGATGTTGCAGGTGCCAAGTCTTTGTCTCCAATTTCAGTTGTTTGAAGATCTCATAGTACATTATTTCGCATGAGCTTCTTTGGTCAATCAAAATCCGCTTAATGTCGAAATTCTTGACGCGCAAAGTGACCACCAGCGTGTCATTGTGAGGGCAATATAGCCTTGCTAGATCCCTGTTTGAAAAGGATATGACGTTCGTAGCCTTTGTTCTGCCCCTTTTGACAGTGGGTTGTGCACTTAATACCTCTCTCAATTGCTCAGCCTTTTTGATCATTCCTCTGAGCTCGCATACCCGCTCAAGTTCGACGATCCCATGTGTAACGTTGATTATGCCTTGGGGTGGACCGTTGACCGGCATCTCGTTTGGTCTGTTGAGGTCTTGGGGGGCTGGCTGTGTTCTCCCTTCTATATACTGGTCCAGGTGTCCAGCAGCCACTAACTCCTCTAGATGTTGCCTCAATGGTGTGTAATTTTCAGTGCGGTGCCCCTTCTTATCATGGAAGGTGCAATGGGACCTCTCATCATAGTCCTTTTGTGCTTCTCCCAACTTGGCTGGCTGCCGAACGAAAGGTTCATCACGTATCTCGCTGAGAATCTGGTAGATAGGTTTATTGAATACTGTGGTAATGGCAGTGCGGATTCTTAACTTCTTTTTTTTTAGGTCCTCTCTGTTGGCTCGTTTGCCTCGCTCATTTTTGCTTGGTTGTTCCACCGTGTTGATTTTTGCTGTAGTCTTTTTATTTGGCACCGCTGTTGTGCCAGATTTTGCTTTAGCACGGGCGCCATGTTCCTCTACTCGGATATATTGATGTACTCTCTCCATTAGAGACTCCATCGTGAGGGATGGCATCATTGTTATTGAGTCCCTCAATTTGTTACCGATTGGTAAACCCTGTTTGTATTGTGCGATGGTGAGATTTGTAAGGCAATCCCCAATCTAGTTGAAAGTTTCCCAATAACGACTGTTGTAAGACCTCAATGTCTCCTTTTCACCCATGTCAATGGAGAGTAGCTGGTCAATTTCCATTGGTGTCTTGGTATTGGTTCTGAATCTAGTCACAAACGCTTCTGCTAACTGTGCCCATAAGGCTATACTGCCTTTCGGCAGCCTTTCGAACCAGGTTAGACCTAGGTCGCCAAGGCTGGATAGAAACAGGATACACATTAGAGCCTCGTTTCGTCGATATACTGCCATAACCTGGCGAAAGTGGCTTAAGTGCATGTAGGGGTCTAACTTCCCCTCATAAGTGGTGAATTTGGGTTGGTGGAAGCCTGAGGGCAGTGGTGCATTCTCAATTGCCAAAACGAACGACGAACTCTATAACCTTACTAATACTTTATCTGCTGGTTCATAAGCAAGGCGCAGTATTGGCATCCCTACCTCGACACTCCTATATGTCCTTAGGGCAAATCGCTGTAGGGCTGAAACTCTGCGAGGGTCGCGAGCCCTGGTGTCCTCCTTCCATCGGGCCCTCTCATCAAGCACTGTATGCAAGTCTGCTGACCTAGGTAACTCCGTGTGCCTTGATGTCGTTTGGTGCGTGTGCGAGGGCTAATAGCTGATTCCCTTTGTCTACGACTTTTCAGTTCTCGTTCTCTCAGACCTTGAGCAACGAGTCTTGGAAGTCCTTGATTGAGTGTCGCCTGTTCTAAGGCTCCTACTTTCTGTTTGCGATAGCGTGACATGTCTGTCACAATCTCAGAGTGGTAAGAGGGCGTGTTGCCTTTGCGCCCCTTATCCGTCGCCATCCATTTTTTCCTTTATCTGGTGCTTCATTGTCTCCATGTCTGCCACCATTCTCTTTATCAACTCGTCTTGCCCCCTTACTCGATCCTCCAGAACTTGTGGATCTAATCTCCACCTCTGTCTTTCAAGACTTTGAGAGCGACAGGGACTGGTGCCTCATTTCTCCCTTGTGTCCCTCTGGAAGTTCCGTCGCTAGGGTTCTAATTCTGCCATGGGTGGGATAGAAGGTACACCTTCGCGCCTCCCGCCCCCCTCTAGGGTTTGCCCATCAATAGTAAATTGCGGCAAATCTTCATTGTGCGCCATTGGTTTCAACTAGAGAGGAAAAATCGATCAAAAGGTTTTGTTCTTTGTGTTTTCCACAAACGGCGCCAATTGTACGAGTACGAAATAATCTTTCTCGTATAATCCTGTTGATCAAGTTTGCACTCCTCCAAACGTCGTCGCTTTACTTCTTGAAAACACAAACGTGAGCTAGCCGGTGGGTGTGTGCCGGAAACCTCTCCGATACCTAAGTCAATAAGTAGACAATAGACAATAAGCTATGTGTATTCTAGAGTAAGAATTGTGATACCTGTACATAGGTTTGTAATGAGCTTTTATAGAATCCATATGGCATAATCCTAGTAGGACTTCAACTTTCTTTAGCAGAGTCCTCATAGGAATCAGAAAGGTAATGCTTATCTTTCTACACCCTCCTCACTGCTTGACCAAGTGAGATAGTTTTACCACGATAGCATAACAAAAACCAACCGAGCTAACACCACCATGCTTTATGGCAGATTTCACCGAGCTTACCTAGCTCGGTTTTACCTTGCCTCTTACACCTCGGCTCTCTTATCTCTGTATCTCAGTTCAGAAAATTAAAACCAGCCTACTAGCAAATAGCTTTGACCAAACTGACGGGATAAAGGACCAAGCTAATCAAGCTATCACTACAGCCCATAGCTCGGTCCATTTCCCATCGGTAGGGGTGTAATTTTGGCCCGTGGCCCGCGAGCGCCCCGAAGCTCGCCCGCGGCTCGAGGTGGGCCTAGCCCGTTAAGGCCCGAGCCCAAGCCTAGCCCGAGGCCTTGGGCCAGGGCCTGGATCATCGTTTTGAAACCCGACTCGGCCCATGGGCCCGATCAAGGCCCGCCTAAAAGTCCAGGCCTGGCCCGCCTGAGGTCCAGTGTTATTTTTAATGGAAAATAACAAAATTTTGGTGGAAAAAATAAAAAAATAAATAAAAAAATTATTTAGGCCCACCCAAAAGCCCGAGCCTAGGGGCCTGGCCCACTGGCCCGCTCAAAGTCCGAATACCCTTGGGCTTGGGCTTAGGCCTGTCCCTAATTTTTCTGGCCCGTGGACAGGCTCGGACTGGCCTATTTTTTTAGCGAGAGCCCGCAAGGCCCGACATGGGCCGGGCCGGGCCGGGCCCGAGCCCGGATGAGCCGGGTCAAAATTACACCCCTACCCATCAGGTCCCAGCTCGGCCCATAAATTACCCTCTCAATTGTGTATACACAAAATAATAATGATTGTTTTATATAATATATAAGAGAAAAAATAATAAATAATAAATATATAACTAATAGAATTATAAAAATATACCTAGTAAAATATAAAACCGACTTGTGTGATAATTTTTTTAAGACAGAGAGTGGGGAGGGCCCACCATGAAATTGGGTCCAAGCAGGGGATTGGGTTTGTGTGTGGGGTTGTTGCTCTCACGAGAAGCCAACTCTAAACAGCTCAATGATTTGACAAACATATGCTCATCCCTCCCAACTCCACCAAGCCACCGACAACCCCTCTCCCACCTCCTTTTCGCCACCAAAAAATTGAAGCTTTTATTTATTTATTTATCTTTATTTTATATTTTTTTTGGGAATAGTTTTAGAATATTGGACATGTTTGTATCAAGCTGGCACTGTTTGCTGTAATGATTTTAATTCAACAGATTTTGGCCACGTTTGGTTTGGTTTTATGAAATAATTTTGAAAAATAATTTTTTAAAAAGAATTTATAAAATTTTAAAATTTGTTTAGTTATATATTTTGAAAATGATTTTGAAATTTTGGAATTTGAGATGATTTAAATTTTTTTTTTTGATTGGTGAAAAATAATGTTACATGGTACTCTATTGGTACACAAAAATTTCTCGAAGAAAAAATAATTGATTGATATATAAAATGTGAGAAAATAGAGAAGAGAGAAAAAATGATTAATTGATTGTAGTAAAGAGAAAAATGATTTTAATTTTTTTTTTTCAAAAATTTTCAACCAAATAAATTTTTAAAATTTTTTCTAAATTTTTTTCTCTCAATAGACAAACTAAGCAAAGCCTTTATGTCCTTGATGATGAAGAAGTTCTGTTCGATGCATTACCCCAACTTTTTAAATTAATTTTTGGAGGAGGCTCCTCTCCAGTTGAAGTTTTCAACCCATCACGGGATTCATCTAGATGACCCGATGAATATTATTCATAGAAAAATCATATTGATCGGATAACTATAACTACATAATCCTGTCACATTTATTCAAAAGATCTACTCTAAAAATTATATTTATTGTTTGATTATGTAGTTGCGGTTATCCGATCAACGTGATTTTTTGTTTAGATAATATTTTCAAAAGACATTACAAGATGAACGATTCAAATTATCGAAATGAGTCCCGTTATGGGCCTATGATGGCCCAATAGCACTGTCCAATTAAAAACTTCAACTAGAGAGGAACCTCCTCCTCAATTTTTTTAGGTACTGTTACTAATTTGCAATAGGGTTATAAATTAGTTGATTTAAGTTTAGTATATTGTGTAGTACTCGACGAGTTCTACACATTGAACGGTTTCGATTAGCAAAACGGGACCCATGGTGGACCCTCAACAATACCGTCTAATTCAAGCCCGAAAAGGAGGCAATCATTTCCTATCTCCTAATCCGCCCACTGCTCTGCCAGACTGTACGGGCAACATCACTAACTTCACCTATACACTTATTTATACAATTTTTTAATACATATTTTTTCGTAAAAAATCGAAAAGTTAACCCAAACATCCACATTTTTTCCTCAACTTTTTAGTCTAAAAATATAAAAAGTGCCCTTATTTAGGACACCCCAAACAACCTCTAAGTGTAAAAGTTTAACATGTTTTAAAAAGATTAGTAATCATCATAATTTTCATGAATCAAAAAAAAAAAAAAAAATCATCATAATTTGAGCACGAATAATTTTTTTTTAATGCAATTTTATAGCATATATAAGCTTGTCAACTCAAGTTTCAAAATGTGACAATTCTCCTAAACTAATTCAACGGTGATTTTATTTAAATTGTAAATCACTTTGTTTTTAACTAAACAAAATATAGACACAAATATTCAAATGAACCAAACATTACATTAATAAAAATGCATTAAAGCCTGATTTTTAAACATCTTAGACAAAAAAGTTTGTACCCAATTCCTTCTAACACCAACTTCTCAATATTTAAACTTAAGCATTCGAGAATAGAAGCATTTGTTAGGCCATGGTGTGAATAGATTTTGTGCCAAAAGATCAAATAACGAAGTTTGATTTTATTATTATTTTGAAGTTATTTTACTCAAAGGTTTTTGTTGGTAGAACAGAAATGCCTTTGAAGCAAGAGAGTCAGTAAACAAATTTATAACTTGGACTTGATTTCACATAGAATAGTTACAATGCAATTATCAAAGACAACGATATGAATGAAATTAGGAAAGCTAAGTAATTTTCTGTTAGCATGGTGTGATCAAGAAAATAGCTAGTTGTCAATTGAAGGATGAGAGAGACTAAGCGCAGCGGTTTAAGGTTGAAAGCACGTAAAATTCATTCAAAATTGGTTGTCAAATTATGTAAATTAAGTCATTAATCAAATCTTTAATTTAGTTAACTTTGAATTTGAGAGATGAAATTTGTCTCATAAGAAGGTGCAATGGCAATTTCGTACCCAACTCCAGTCTGCTGGGAAGAGGTTTTCCCACTTAGAAGTTGTCTCAATAATTGTATTCTTACCCCTTTTGTTTGATATAATTTTGTTATATTTTGTCCTCAAAAGAAAATAAAGATACTAAGTTAAATAAGTAAAGTTGAACTCATCCACACAAATATGAATCCCATGAAAATTAAGCTGCCTTTTATATTGTGTTCAACTTGAAAAAAATAAAAAATAAAAAATAAAAAAGAGGAAAGAAAAACACTACATAATAATGGTGATTTGTGTTGCACAATTAAGTGAGATGAAAATAAACAAAATTAAAATTACGCGGACTCAAGAAGGCGCTAAAGTAACGTTTAAAGCTCATCTTTTTTAATAAAAAAAATATGAAATATGCTCAAATACAAAAACATATTTGGTACGCACATTATTTTAGAAATATATTTAGAAAACAAGTTAAAGGGTAGCCTACAAGAGTTGATGGTTGGAGTTGGTTGGAGGTGGTGAAGGTAGGAACAAATAAAAAATTGTTTATGAAATAAGGAGAAGCACTTTTTTTTTCCCTTTTTTGTTTAAAAATAAAAATAAAAATTTAACTCGTTTGGCAAGTGGTTGTTTTAACTAAAAAGCCAAAAAGTCACCAAAAAAATCAAAAAGCCAACAATTCATACAAAAAAATCAAAGATTCTATTTTCTCTCTACTTTTTACACATTTTTTTCGTAAAAAACTAAAAAGCCATCCCAAACATACTAGTTTTTTTTAGCTCATATTTTAATCAAATAGTGAAAAAGTTACTAAATTAGCTTATTCCCAAACGAGATCTAAAATTTGAAATTTGTTTCCATTTTTCCCCCCACATGCTTGTGCTAAGATTATTGTAAAACAACCACAATGCTGTGGAAAGTTGTATTATATTGAAGACAAATTTGCAGTTAATCAGAATTTATCAGCAATTAACATAGATCTATCTTGCTGATTTTACTATACACCAACCATATCAAGTGGGACCTTAAGATTTGTCTGAGATGTGAGTTAATTTTTTGACTTTTTAACTATTTTCACCTAAGACTAAAAAGTCTCGTTTTTTAATTAATATGATAGTGGTTTATGAGTCCCAATCTGTATTGCACCATGTGCAAAGTTTGCCCCATTTTCATTCTTAAAATAAAATAAAATAAATGAGTTCATGTTTACTCAACTGTTGCTTTTTATTCACTTTTTCAAAGTAAAACCAAATCCCTTGAAGTATAAGGCGCACCAACAATTTTGTAATGCCAAAAAGTAAGTCTTGATATTAAAGATCATTGCCACCAACTTGATTTGATTTTATCTCTTTAACATGTTTTTTCAGTCAACAATTCTGTTCTTTTTCATTTGGGTTGTCGGTTGAATCATTTTTTATCGTATATTTGTGGAAAGAAAACAAAATTTTGATTAATTCAGTTCCACATTAATTACACTTTTTTATTTTCTTTTTTTGATTTAGGTAAGAGGAATGAAAATTGAGATCCTTAATAAGCTGGCTAATCCCAAGTCCAATATTTTTTTCACCGCACCAAACCATGTACATAGGTATGTCTCTTTAAAATATTTTGTGTATTGATACAGTAATATTCTATCTATTACATGAAGCCTCACCTATCTTCGAATCCAAATTGAATTGAGTTATTAAGGTTTTTTTTTTTTTCAAAATTTAATTTTAACATATAGGATTTTTTTATTCTTGATTTCATTTTTCACATGTATCTAATTTCGCAGGCTTGCTCTTTAACAAATCTACATTGACGAGCACATGCAAACAAACAAGTCATCAAGCTGGTGGAACCAGGTTCTCAAAAAAAAAAAATAAAGAAGAAGCTGGAGGAAACCAGTCCACACTAGAATTCATTGTAATGATACAAATGGTACAATTTTAACAATTACATTTACACAAGTGCAACAGCTCAAATTATCATTAGCATCTCATTATTTATTTATTTATTTTCTTTTGAACACAGTTAAAAATATTCATATTCAACACTAGCATAGAATACCCAACAACACATCATATGGTTCATTTAACCCTTGTGAAACCCCTTATATATCACTTTACCCCTTCAACTTGAAAGTTATATATTTAGACCCCCCAACTATAAACCAAAAAAAAGTTACAAATACCTCTTTTAGAGAGGTAAAAGTGATATAATTTTGTAGTTGAGGGGTGCAAATGTACAATTTTAAAGTCATGGAGAGTAAAACAATATTTAATAGTTCAGATAATGTGCAATTAGTCCTAAAAAAAAAATATGATGCAGCAGAGACATGAGGAGGATACTGCTAGCAGGCTGCTGTGACCCCCTCATGGGAGTCAATACTGGGCCTATTTTGACAATTCGAACTGTTTATATTCTAGGATTCATTGAGTAAAGTATTTATTTCAAAAATCAAGTTAATCAAATATTCGTAGAAGGTTTAACTAAAAAGTTGTCACGCTACAGAAAAAATCAGGTGCAAGTTCTCAACCATCCATAATCATTTTTCTTCTTCTTTTGGGAGCATGATCAGGATGTTCATGTGGACCAATTTTAAACACAACCAACAAAACAAATTATCACTCTGTTTAACAAAGAGTCCAAACATAAAGTGGCAGACCAGTAATTGTCCCCTAATGTGTCCTACCTATAAATGCTGGGCCTATGATTCACGATGATTTCCAAGCCTTAACAAAACCAGAAAAAATTTCACCAAAAATCAAGCTCAGCCGGGTCATAACAGAAGGGGAACTTACTGCAGGGAAAAGAATATCTAAAAGACATGTCAAGCTCTCCTTTTAGTAAGGGATACCCACGAAACAAGTCTCTCAATTGTTATGAAACCTGGTGTCATGCTGGAATGAATTGGTTAAGAATATTGTAGAGTGATAATTAATTCTATGTGGTGGGAACAAATTAAACTGATATTGGTACAAAGAACATAACTGAATGAAGGGCATATGCTAACACTGGTCCGGAAGTCCTCTGTTTAAACAGAAGCCCAATCCTTCTTGATGTCGAAAGTGTAATTGATCTCCAAGTAGCATTTGTTATCGTCATCAACAAACTGAAAATAAAGAAAATTGAAAGTGGATATCATAAATAAAAAATAAAAAAATCATAAACCCAAACTCAATGTTAGGATAATGAAGTAATGAATTTTATGCATATTTTGGATTGCATTGTACATGGTGTTGCTTTAAATTGTTACACCTATGTTGCAAGGGCTGTGGTACAAGTATCGGATATGGATATGTGTCCAAGCATCAAATCACTCTAAGCTCTAAAAAGTGAAATTTAAGATACCACAGTAAGTGTACATGTCTTGAAGATTTAAATATATTGCATAGTTTTAGGGCTCAATCTTGCAGCCTCGGTCAATGGGCCTGTCGAACCAAGATCAGGCAACTGTGTTTGTGTGGGAGTGTATTTGTCGTAGTTTCAAGACTTTCTGGAGCAGCAATACTACATGCCCTAGAAAGTACGTCTATGGACCACAATTGTTCTAAGCGTAGCAGTTGAAAGAAACTAAGTTACTGCTACCCCTACTCCGAAACTATGATAGCCTGGTCTACAAAGGTCTTGTGTGGTGCCAGGTGGTATCTTCTACTCTACTGATGGGTTTTCTTCTATTTATGGAGGTTACCAATAGTTAATTCATGCCCGATCTTCTGTCCACATCTTTCCCTCTCTTCTAGGCACATTTCTTGAGTGTTAAATGTGGCAGTTACTTTTTTGAAATGCCATTTAACTATCTGACATTTTTGTCGCCATGTGTGATATTTTGCCACCTGTCTGGCAATTCACACGTATCCTTGCTTAGGTTGGATTCCATGTGTAAAATAACCAAAGCTCTTCTTGAATTGCTTTGAGTTCTTAGAGTCACCCATATGACTCTTTCGAGCCATCTCATACTATTGTCAAAACCATCTTTCGATGTGTCATGCCCATTGAAAGGGAAACAAAATTAGTGTAAACAATAGTCTGTAATATTATCAAGTAGTATGCTGTTGTTACTTAGGAATGTAACTGAAATTAAATGGGATTTAGAAGAAAATATTTATTTCCCTCATCTAGGGATGTAATCGGTTCGGGGCAGACGGTATTTAAGTGAAATTTTGCACCGAACCGATAGTGTCAGTTTTATTATATTGAAAACCGATATAGACCAAATTTTTTACCAAATCGCACCAATTTAAACAGTTCGGCTCAATGTGGTTTAATCGGTTTAAGTACCTTCAAAATGAGTCGTATCTTAAATTTGTAGTATAATAAATAATTTATATAAAAATATTAAATTAGCCATTTGTACATAATTTTAACCATATTCAATCCAACCATTCACAAAAATACAAACAAAAAAATTAATAAATACTAATACTTGAAACTTTTGTTGAATTAGAATTAGAAATAAAATATAATCTAAGAACCAAAGTCTTAACATCAAAATAAAACCAAAGCTTAAAACAATAATTTTATTATATGTAAACATCTACGGTTGGTTTCGGTGAAAATTGGTGTACAATATGTCAAAACAGGTATCAAACCGAAAAAAAAAAAAAAAAAAAAAATTCAAAACTGAACAGACCGATTCATATTAAAAAATGGATCAAATATAACCGGTTCGATTCGGTTCAACCGGTTTAATTGATTTTTTCGGTTTTTCTTACATCCCTACCCTCATCCATGTGAGAGACTAGACTTTTTTTTTACTTTTTCTTTTTCTTTTTTTAAATTACCAAATATGATTTTCTTCATCTTCTTTAAACAACTTAAAAATTTAGAGGATATGTCAAATTTAGGTTCGGGGTTTGGGCACATCTCATACTCATGCCGGTTTACTTTTTCTTCGAAATACTTGATGCAAAGGGCTGAACACAGACAGCAGACAGCTAGCAAAAGAAGGCCTACATCAAGAAATCGGTATACAGTTCAATCAACATGGGCCATGGCCATTGTAAGGAAGGCCAAACAAAGTACATTAGCTTCATGAATGGGCGGGCCATTGTGAAACAAAAGTACATTTGCTTCACCAATGGGCGTGCCATGTGTTCAAGACAGATTTGACCTTTGTAACGAGGCAGGTGACATACAGTTGGTACTCTTAGACATAAAAATCTTAAGACAACGAGATATCAAGGAAGGTAACATAATTACAACTCAGGACTTACAGGGGCATCTGAAATACCATGAAGTTCAGTAGTTAATCAGAAAATAAATCATGGAAAGTGGAGGAAACTAATGGTAAACACATTTGGCTAGAACTTTATAAATAATTTCAAAAACTTTCTGGTGGCGATACCCAGACATTTTCAGTTGGAAAATACAGATGAGGACACAAAACAGTTCAGAAAAAGCTTTCATCGTTTATCAAGCGATTCGCGCCCTTAACTATCATTCACGAACACCAGGCCATGTGCAAAGTGCCACTTGATTTCCATTTCTTTTGATCTAATTTATCATGATCTTTCACTTGAGATGAGATTATATAATCAAGGTAAATCTTGAAGAGGAAAAGAGACAATTTATTTAATATACCTTTGTTTTTGCAGTATATGTACCTCTAGCAAACATGCCACAGGGGGTGGTCTCTTCAGGTATCACATGCGTGTAAGGCTCTTGCTGCGGACTAAAAGTTCCAAGCATCTCTTTTGTGCTATCCACTGAAATAAGATGGAACATGAGGTGAAACGTTCAAATGTTTTTTAAAATTTGAAATTTTTGCTATGATTTTGGACAGAGATAGTTTACCTTTCATGCCAGTTTTCCAAACGGTGTTAGTGTACTTAAGGCCAGATACAATGTTATTGCTGACTTGGAAAGAGAATCTCAAGCTGTAGTGACTACCTTCTTTCAAAGTAAACCACAAACCTTTGGGGTTTCCATCTTCAGGAATAGGAATAACAATGTCAGGTCTATCGAGAGAGAGGATTGAAAGACTGAGGATCTTCACTTCTGGTTCCAATGTTTCTACAATAAATGAAACAATAAAGCAATGTCATGATAGGAAACTGAAAGCAATGTTATGATATACATAAATCTCATCAGAAAAGAAATGGAGTATAGGGCTTAGTCGAATTGATTTGATGTACATCTGAAGTGGGTGATAAACAGTAGTGAATGGCGGAAGAATTCAAACAGACTGATCACTCATCTTTAATTTTAACATGGATAGTGATGTCAAAAGGTTCAAATTTATTCTGGATATAAAGTTGAACCTTCATTACCACATACAACCTTGGGAGCCAAAAGTCAGAGGGAGAAGGAAAGAGAAAAAGGAAAAGACACTTGCACTTGTTTAGTTTTGTGTGAACAAATACAATAACTAATTTTTTTTTTCCTTGTTGATTTGAATAGATGATTTGTGTGCAATTCACAAGAAAAGCTGCTAGGGATAATTGAACAATAGTGACTTGTTCCTCCCAATGAAACTGTTGTTTAGAAATCCGATAAAAATAAACATGATTTCTATTGAATTAGCAGACTTGAGTGTTTGGTGTTTATGAAGAAAGGGTAATAGAAATGGTATGAAAAACCTCTTTATTCTTTTTTTATAGGAAGTACACGATTCTCTTCCATATTCAAGCCTCCCTCACAAAACGAAAGTTAGTTTCACATTAAGAAAACAAACAAAGTCGAGACTGAAATTACATATCAATGGAGGTAAAAGACAAATGAATCCATCACTAATTCACTAACTTTAAAAATTAGTGCAAGCATACTGTTGAACTAGAGATTGATTTGACTCTTTTATCTCAACAAATAAATAGATTGAAAGCAGACAAGAAAAAGGAATACTATGCACTTAAAAAAAAAAGTATCCGAAAATGAAATGTGTGGACCAAATTTGTTCACTCACACCCCACTAAATTTAAATCTATACATAATCTTCAATTTTTGGTATTTTTTTGACATAAATAATTTTTTCGATTTCCTACAAATTTTTTTAAAAAAAATGCCAATGTAGATAATTAATGCAAATGGATCAAGGCAGAGTATTTTAAATATCCTGACATTACCAGCTCAATCAAAAAAATTAAGCAAACCAAAAACAAATATAAAAGCCAATTGCAAATTTGGTAATCATCATAATGGTAACTAAATGGAATCATTAATACCTCCAACATTGTTCACATCCACACTCCCAAGAAGCTGTTCCTTCCACCTCCTCAAGCTCTCATCATCCTAAAAATCATCAACATTCAAAGAAACAAAAAACATAGAAATTCAAAAACACAAAATTGAAATACACCAGTGAACCATAGATTATGTAAAAAATGTATATATGTATGAATTTGAGGAGAAACAAACCTTATCCTTCTCAAGCTGTTCTTTAAGGGTACACTGAGGACCAAGCTGAATTTTATTACCATACTCATCTTCATCCTCGTCTTCAGTTGCATAAAAAGAACTATCACTCATGTTTCTCTTCATATTCAATTCACTTTCATCACCACTTTCTTGGACCCCACTCTTCTCTCCTCCCTCCTTGTTTTCATCGAGCCCCATGTTATTGGAACTAGAAACAGCTCCAACAGCCAAAGACATCAAATCATCAAACAGTTACCAGACAACCTACGAAAGTCCCAAAGACCCAACAAACAAAATCACTCCAGAACAGCAGAAGAAGTGAAACCCACAAGCCAAAACCAATCAAAACACTAAATTTGTGTTTGGAAATAGTCGAAAGTGTGAATTAATGAATCCCAGAAAGGTCATTGCTTGTGTGAGTGCCCAAGAAAATGCAACAAAATAGGAACCCAAGGGAACAGGGCCGAACAAAAAGACAAAAGTGGCACTCTTTGTGTTTGTCTTCTAGCTTTTTTTGTGGTGGGTGGTTGTTGAATATCTCAATCTCCTCAACTCCCAAGTGGATGAGAGAGACAGAGAGAAGAGGTCATGTGGCGATCCGAAATATTTGAGGAATTCGGATCCCTCCAAAACTCTTGTAAACTTAGGTCGAAAAGCCCAACCCTCATGGCCTGGTCTGGCCCATCGGGCTTTAACGGGGCTCTGTTCGGCAAGTTGGTTGGAACTAAATTAATTTATTAAAAGATAAAATAAATTAAAAAATTAATAAGATAAAATATTACATTTAAATTCAAAATTATAAAAAATTCAAAAGTTCATATCAAACTAAACTCTTTTAACCAAGTTAAAATAGCGAAAAAAAATCAAAAAATTAAGCTAAAAAAAGTTCTTCCCAGTTGACAAGCAATAAAATATATGAATTAATCTTGGCCGAAAGTTAGGGCCTGTAAGCTAATATAGGCTTGACTGAATAGATTATTTAAACTTGGGTCTGAAAGCCCAAGCCAAAGGCCCGTAATAATATATACTTTTTTCTGTTTTTTATTTTATTTATTTATTTTTATCTTTTTTGTGTACATGTATATTTTTTATCCAACAGGATTAAAATTGAGAAACTCATCTATACTATTATTAAGTGGAGGCCTAAATTGATTTAGTGAAACTTTTTTATTCTCATATCACGTGACAACTTTATATATGTTAAAATAAAAAAATTATTATATACAGAATAAGTAAGTTTTGAACCCATGACTTTAAGTTTCATTATCAACATAATTATCACTTAAGCAACATATATATTATGATATTAAATTATTTACTCTTTATTTTTATTGTTGGTTATCTGAATTGCACATATATCGCGTATTGTGCCAACTATGAAACTAGTAGTTATATTTTGGTAATATTAAAGATGTATATAAATAAATTACATAATAAATATAATTTTGTATTTCAATAAATAATTTTTTTTATTTGTCATTAATTAATATGTAATTTTAATTTTTGTTATGCCCTTTACAAATTTGTACTACAATTTCCTATACTTTTTAAAACGAATTTTACATTTAACAAAAAAATAAAATAATAATTACTCCCAAATTAAGGCCATATTAGACCCATATGGACCAAGGCCAGTTTGAAGCCCATAAGCTCATTTATTTTAAACTTATGGATAGAGAATCGTAAAATAACAATTTAAAAAACAAATAAATAATTTATAGAGCTTTATATTGAATGGGGAATTACACTGATATTGTGTCAATGAAAAATATATACAAACAAGTAAGAAACATTATAAATATTAATAATTAAATTTATAAATTTTATCATTTTTTTATGAATAATTTTTTATGATTTCACTGATGTGTTATTCCCCTATATTGAATAGGAAACACAATGGGTAGTAGTTGGCTAATTTTTTCTAGGATTAATTACCTAAAAGTCATAGCTACATATTTGGTAGTAGCTTAGGTCCTAGTAAAAAGTTTTTGAACCAATAAGTCCCATTTACAAGTAAAAAGACGTTTTGCCCAATAACCCAAACAAGTGTATATATAATAGTATTGATGTTATTTACTAGGAAGAGAAAACAAGTTAGTTATGAAAGTAGATGAAGATTCGAATCGCGAAGGATCTTGAGGGATTTCTCGGTTTGGTTCGCTATTATATGTAAAGTGATTTCTTGGTTTTGATAGATTCGTAATTGAGGCCTTTTGAGTTGAAATCTGTTGGAGTTTATTATGTGCGATTTGGAGTTATAAATTGAAGAATTGATCTGCTGGTTTTTAGGTATGTATTGTTTCGATTTTGTAGAGATATGTATTGTTTCAATTTTATAGGTATGTATGGTTTATAGGTATGTGTATTATTTCGATTTTATAAATTGAAGAATTGTTATGTGCGTTTCGATTTTATAAATTGAAGAATTGTTATGTGTTTTTAGGATTTTCTTTAGTTTTGATTGAATTTATTTATGACAATATGTTGAATAATTTGGATTTTTACGAATTAAAGACGTGATTTGCTTGATGATTTCTCGGTTTGGTTCGGTATTTTATGAATTGAAAACGTGACTTGTGAAAATCGAGAAAGTTCTTAGTATTGTTTGAAGTATTTGTTCTGGTTTTGTAGTTTCAATAAACTGAGTATTGTGCTAGCTTTTATTGATGTGATCTTTTTTTTTTTTGTTTAGATTGAAAGATGAGTGAAGGTTCTATGAGTGTCCTGATTTTTTTTTGTTGTGCAAGTATAATGGTTGCACATTTGCAATTAAGATTGATCGGAATGTTACATATGATCAGTTGGTTGATAAGCTATGTTTGAAATGGGATAGTTTGCAATCTGATAACATTTGTCTATTTTACTCATTGCCTGGACATCTTAGTTGTACGTTGGACAACAATGAGGAGTTAGAATTGTTGTTGGCATTAGTTGTGCATTTTGATTCAAAGTGTATTGATGTTGTTGTGAGAGGGAAAAACTCAACCATTGACTATGGTAATCTCAACAAAAGATTGGATTCTGGAGAAAGAGAGTCAATGTTGGAGCTTGAAGTTTGTGATATTGCATTGTCTCATGACAACAATAAGTCTGTGAACTTGTCAAACAGAGCATCTACATCATCCAATAGGAATTTGAGGTTGGAGGTTGAAGAAGAGGTTGATATGTTATCATCATTTTGTCGACACAAGGAAAAAGTACTGTTGTCTGCTGGTTGTGCAGTTAGTATTTCACATATAGAACAGAAATTTGAAGGTGGAATTGTTGAATTTCGTAATGCATTGTCGAAATTTTCTATTGAGTGTGGATTTGAGTTCATATTTGTTAAGAATGATAAAGTTCGTGTTACCGCACAATGTTTGTTTAAAGAGACAAAAGGTTGTATGTGGAATGTTCATGGTAGAGTGGAGAATGCTAATGTCATGACCCGAACCCGCCCCCATGGGTTAAGGACATAACCGACCAGTAATCACGAGATTACCTACGGTCTTAAACCAAATCAGATATATTTTAACAGAGTTAAAGGGGCCAAACGAAAGCAATTTCAAACTTTTGTCTATAGAGCTGTGCTTACATGGCACGTCATAACATTTTACAACCATACATTAATAACTCACATCAAGGAAAGTTAACATATAAGCTTTACACAGTAGGATCATTCAAGTCATGGTCAGCCAATCAAAACTATATACAATCGTAATCCAAAGATCTCGCCAATATGACAAAATATAACAAAATAGCAAAAGGGCGAAAACAAGTCTCGTGCGTGAGACGTATGGGCTGACTCTTCAAAACCTTGACTGTTTCGCACAAACTTCACTGAGACTGGGTTTGGACCTCCCTTGGCTCACCTACAGACATATGAATGAGCGTGAGCAAAAGCTTAGTGAATAATATCAAATAAAGAAGATACACAAACGGTACTTAGAACAATATACATCAGACAGCCTTGGGCCCAATTCATATTTCTATCTACGTATAGGTTAAGTGACTGCGGTTCCAAGCACATCAAACGGCCTCGGGCCTCATTCATTCATATCCGACAGCTTTTGGCCCAATTGTTCCTGTCCGACGGCCTTTGGCCCAATCATTCGTGTCAAACGGCCTTTGGCCCATTCATTCATGTCAAACGGCCTTCGGCCTAATCATTCATGTCAAACGGCCTTCGGCCCAATCGTTCATGTTAAACGGCCTTTGGCCCAACATTCATGCATGTCAAACGGCCTTCGGCCCAATCAATTGTACCTAACGGCCTTTGGCCCAACCATATGGCATAACAAACATTTGTCCACAATTCAAATTAACAAACTTATAAGACTTATATGGGAATAAGCAATTGGACAAATAACATACTTCAAAATATCTTTATTAAGATATTACTCACAGTGTTCTGCCAGCGGATTTGCCCTAGAACTCGACCCTACACATTTCATGAACACAATGGGTCACAAACAATTCAATCCGTTCTTAATTTATATATCCCTCTTAGGCTTCTTTCTTATCTTTTTAACTCATTTATGATGCTCAAAGCATGCCTAAGAGTGCTTAGAAATGAAAGAGGACGGAAAATGAAACACAGAACACCTTTACAAAATTTCTGAAATAGGGGTCCCCGCTTGAGCGTGGGTTCCGCCACTCGAGCGGACCCTCATGGTCTGCAAAAGTACTAGTTACCTCATTTTTATGCTCGAGCGTGAATTCGGACGCTCGAGCTAAAAGTCACACTACATGGCTCTCCGCTCGAGTGTGAATACCCTCGCTCGAGCGGACACCAAAGTTTGCAAAAGTTCTGGGAGCCAACATTTCACGCTCGAGCGGCGTTTTCCCCGCTCGAGCGGACATGCCGATTTCTGGAAATTTCAGCAAATTGCTTGAAGTTCAATCTTGCATTCAAACCCATGTATCTTGCATATTATGGCTCAAACTTCACATACACATTTACTAACATGATACAACACCAAATTCATCACATTATGAAGCTCAAATCTCATGAATTAATTACATACATGCCCCGAATTATGCCAAACTCATTTCCAACATGACAAATTCATGTATTCAAAACTCATACTCTTGTAAATTGTACATGCATGTGAGATATAGCTCCCATTCTCAATTTACATGATGTAGAGATGACCAAAAGCATGAACTTCAATCAAAATTCATCATGGATCATGTATTTCAAGCTCAAACATACAAGTTCATGGCAATTTCCTACATGCATGTGTACATTGACTTCCAATTCATCAAAACCAACTCAATTTCATCATAATCAATTCAATTCATGTTCTTGATCACCATTCAACTTTGAATTCACAAAGTTACAAACTAAAATCCATGAATTTATTCACCTAGGAGCTTCAAACACTCAAGTTCTTTGAGTTTAACTTCCAATTCTTAAGCCTTGAGCCAAAATTGCACAATTCACTCTCTTTCTCTTTCTAGAGCCGACCCTCTCCCTCTCTAGAGTGTAAAATCTGATTTTGAGCTCAAAACTAAGGGAATGTGGGTGTATAATGGCCCTTTTATAGCCCCTCTTAATCAAATTCCATTAACACTAATTAATTGAGCACTATTTCATCAATTTAATCTATTTAATTTGATCCAAATCAATTTTCAATTAAATTTCACCGTAGGCTCTAAAAATTATGCTAATCACAATGGCGCAATCAATTTTGATTTCTATGGCCAATAAGGCCTTCAATTTTTTAGTTTATAACAGTAAGTTGAACAGATTTTCCTACGGCAAACAGATAGAAATTCAAAAACCGCATATATTCATATAAATAGCACTCAAAATCATGTTAAACACATAATCACATTCGTAATTAAGATTAATTAGCATAATACAGAGCAGGGTTATCACAACTAATGGGTTCTTTTATATAAAGAAGCTCAACAATGTCCATACATGTGGTGCTGAAGTGCATACAATGAATCATTTTCGTATGAGTTCTGATTTAGTTGCTGATCTGATTGTTGAAGGTGTTCGTGATAATCTATTGACATGTCTAGTTCATGTTGTTCGGGATTTTAAGTTAGGGTATGGGATGAGAGTTAGTTATCGTCAAGCTTGGTTGGGGGTAGAGAAAGCAAAATGGTGATGTTTTTGGAGACTGCTTAATGTCATTTGACCAGTTAAGATGGTATGTTGATGTAGCAAAGAGTTGCAATCCAGGGAGTTACATTGAGTTTGAGTGTGACAATGATACACAATGGTTTAAGAGATTATTTGTTGCTTTTCATGGTTCCATTAGTGGACTTGATTATTGTCGACCTCTCTTGTTCCTTGATGACACATTTTTGAATGGAAGATTTAGAGGAAATTTACTTGCCGCTACAAGAAAAGATAAAAATCAAGATACACAAGAAATCTATTTTCTCTGTTCTGGAATTGAGAAAGTTGTCAGTTTAGAAATATGATTGAATTTTTAAAATTTTATATAATATTGTTGCTGTATATGTATTTTTTATTTTTACAGTTATTCATTTTAGTGTTTGATATTTTGAATATTAAAGTGTTACCATTTTCTAAGAATAATAGAATATTTTCATTTTTTTCTATTTTGTTCATGCAGGTTTCTTTCCTGTTTGTTTGGGAATTGTTGGCTCAGAGAATCAAGACAACTGGCGTTGGTTTTTGGAGCATTTGAGCACAATTGTTTCACCAGAACGAAATATTATATTTGTGTCAGATCGTAACCTTGGATTAGTTGAAATTTTGCCATAGGTTTTTCCAATGGCTTTCCATGCTTATTATTTATATCATTTGAAGATGAACTTGAGGCATCATTTGCATGGTATGTTTCATGGATTGAAAGAAAAGCTAATCACTTTGTTTGGGAAATATGCATATGCTCCAACTGAAGAAACATTTTATCAATGTTTGGTTGAGTTAAAGACTGAAGGTGGGTCAAGAGTTAAAAAGTTTTTAGATGACATACCATATGATCATTGGAGTAATGCATATTTTTGAGGGCAACGCTTTGGAGAGATGTGGTCGAATGTAGTTGAATCTTTCAATTCGTGGATACGGGAGGAACGCCATTTGCCCATCACAAAGTTGATTGATAGTGTAAGAATTAAGTTGATAAGGAAAATTACTAAGATGAAGGAGCTTGTTAATAAATGGAATGGTGTGATATGCACCAAAATGGAGTTCAAGTTGCATGATGCTTTTGATACTTCGAGGCCATGGATTGTTAGTTCATTTGGGAATGATGTCTATGATGTGCATTCATATCCATCTGTTTCAGTTGACATTAGTAGACGAATATGTTCTTGTGGCGAGTGGAAGTTGAAAGGGTTTCCATGTGTACATAGAGTTAGTGCTATACAAAAGAGTGGACATGATTTGAGTTTATTTGTTGATCAATAATTCTATGTTCAAAGTTATCGAGAGTCCTATTCTTTTCCAATATATCATGTTCCTTCAATTTGGAAACCAGATTGTAAGGTTGATGGTGATAGTGATGTTGTTCTTCCTCCTTTGTCTAGGAAGCAACCAGGAAGGCCAAATAAGAAGAGGATTCATTCCAATGGTGAGAAAGTAAAGCAAATTACTTGTGGTAGATGAAAGAAGGTTGGCAATCATAATAAGAAATTGTGTAAGGAGGGTTTGTGATTTTTTGTAGGTGGTTTGTGATTGTAAAAATTTCATATTCACAAATTTCTTGAAGTAGCAGTTTGTACTGTTGAGAGCTGAATAATAATCTTCTATGTTTTGAATAAAGTGACATTGAATTGAAAGTGAAAATATTCTCAGTTTCGAATTTTAGTTTTGAAATGTTTGTGATAATATTGTTTGGTTAGCTTTATGTTTGTTTTTAATGTGAATTATTTGTTTGGCTGGCTTTTATAAATAAACTTGATTGTTGAATGTTTGTTTTGAAGATTATGTGAATACTGTATAAAAAGTGAACATATTCTCAGTTTAAGTTTTTAGTTCAAAATAATTGATTTTGTGATAATAGTGTGAGGCTCTTGTTATGAATTGGAACTAGTTATAAATGTGATCAATTAAATGAATGTGAATTAATATTCTAAATAGATGTGATCAATGCTCTATGCTTTGAATAAAGTAACAGTGGACTGAAAGTGAAAATATTATTTGTTTCAAATTTTAGTTTTTCAAATTGTGATAATATTGTAAGGCAACAAATAAATTGTATTGATTTGAAAATTGAGTGAATACTGTATAAAACTGAAAATATTCTCAGTTTTAAGTTTTCAACTTCAAAAAAAGTGAATGTGATAATATTGCAAGGCAACAAAACACTGCATAAAAACTGAAAATATAAACAAAAACATCAACAAAGCACTAATTGTGATATAGTAAAGCCTTGTGTCCACTATTTCACATGTAACACTATTTTCACTTTTCCCATATAGTAGTGTGAGGAAGAGGATAATGGAAACTGAAAATATGGACAAAAACATCAAGAGAAGCCCTGGTGCATATATCTTTAAGAGTATAACAAAATATTCCATTACACATCATAGAAATTGTAATATATTTGTGAGGCAATATGCTTGCAACTATCAACAAAAACATTAGTCACTGTATCAGAGTGTGACAAAAAGAGTTCATTGAGTTACACATCAAAAAAGATTCATTGAATGTTGCAATCTTGGAACTTGACTCTGATTGATTTTTGTGGATCACTGAGAAACTCATGTACCATGTCTGCTCTCAGCGTTGTGGATGTACTTGGTAGTAATGTGTTTGGAATTGGTTGATGCCTTATGTATTGTAGAGACCTTAATTTTTGTAATTACCATTAAATCCCTAACCTTGAGTTTATTTCAATAAAACCCTTGAATTTTTCCTTAATTACGTTTTAAACCTTAGAATCGGGAAGCATCGCGAATTAATTTGAGTAAACCCTAATCGATCCCGTAGATTAATAATCACCTTTAAAACCCTATTATTAATTATTAGACCTTATAATTAGAGATTAATCAGTTTAAAATCTTAATTCCCGGTAATGCCGTTGTTGCTCAGTTTTTCGCCTTTGTTTGCGCTTTAATTTAATGGGACCCAAATTTATTATTCTAACTATTTTCTAATGTTAGTATATTAATAACATATATCAAGGTTTCATAAATTTAGACTTGGTCCCTATATACTTTTATTTTATTTCATTCTAACCCTTAATTGTAATATTTTATTAATTAATGTAATTGTGCCTATTATTTTATGTTTATAAATACAAATATCTTATATATATATATATGTCTTGGAGCCCAAGTTGTTGACCATGTGAGCGTTGAAATGGCCTTGATGGCATTGATGGCAACTTTCACAAATTACACTTATATAACTTGGTCCCTAAGAAACCTTCCATTCCTTTCTCTATTTATGCACACTTCTCCCCCTCATTTTACACATTTTTTCAGCCATGCACCAGAGGAGTGAGAGAGACTGATCTTGGAAAAAAAAAAAGAGAGAGGGAGAGAGAGAGAGAGAGAGAGAGAAGAGAAGAAGAAAAAGAAGAAGAAGAATTGTTGAGTCTTGTACAACAAAGGTAAACATACATCACCTCTTCTCTCAAGTTCTTTTACCACTTGTTTTTCCCCTCCTAATACATGCTCTTTATATATATATATGTTGTAGTCTAGGCCTACACTCTTGTATAAGTGTGTATTAATCAAGAAATGGCATACTTCTCTTTCTTTCTTAAATTTCCAGCAACAAATCTTTTCCCTCTCTTGAATTTATTTTTCTATCAAAACTCCATAAACTCAAAATCTGTTTTTATGGTGTAATATTTGGTATGTCTAGAGTATGTGACAATTTTTTGTAGGGCCTAAGGATGTATTTTTATAACCTAAACAATTTTTGTAAGTTTGGTACTCACAGAACTAGAAAAACAGTAAACTTTCTCTATTTTTATAAAATTCCAAAAAAATAATCTTGAGTCCAATTTTATGTCAAAATCTTAATCTTGGTGTTATATTTTAACTAAAATTTGTTTGAACTCAAGAGAGTGAGGGGTTCGAGAGAAAAACCGATTTGCGTAACGGTCAGCGAATCTGGACCGATCTTGGTAATTCTGAATTATCTTAAAATCTAAAATACCTATCCTACTTTCGTAAATTGAGTTTGAAACTAGACTTGTTTATCTACAAACTTACATGGTGCTAGATACTTAGGGCCAATAAAAGTATTTTTTTGATAATTATTTTCAAACTGGTTCAAATCTGAAAATCTGGAAATTTGTGTTAACATGCTCTTATTTGGTTTTCAACTCTTATATTCTATGTTTCTTGAATGTTTTAGTCTCGATATGTAATCTATGATAAATTGTGAATTTGCTTTACCATGAATAAATTACTTGTTGTTTAATTTGGATTTATAATTATACTGACCATGATTTGCTATAACTGAGAACATAATGCACTTAACAAAGGGGAAATCAAATGGGATGGTAATGGGTTGCGATCATTGTATTAAATTTTATGAGATAATGAATGATGGATTCAAGAGTATGATATAGTGGAATGTGTTCCATTTTTGTGAAGTCTTGCGCAAGTGTATTTTCGAACCCTAACATGGCACGGGAGGTATTCTGGCTGCTTAACGGAAAATGGAGGCATAAGGGTGGTAGTGAGGGTCTCACACAGGGAGAGTATCCCTGGAAGCCCGTTCCCTTGGGACAAACCGTGATGTCATCACTCGGGTATGTAACCTAGGTGCGTGGGCATCGTTGGTAATTGTGCAGTAAGCAATGCACTGGTGGTTATGCGGTAAGCGACACATTGGTATTATATTAACTAAGGGGGAGTCAGAATTACCCGTGGCCAGTGTTAGTGGTTGGGTAGGAACGGCATTCCGCGGGGAGTTGCCTAGAACTAACTAAAATTGACTATTATTCATGAGAACTGAAATTTAATTATAAGCTCTACTTAATTATTGCTTTCGCTGTATGTTATGACCGTGCCGTTATGTTACTTGTGTATTTGGAATGGGAAAAGGGTCGGGGTGTGTGTGTTTACTGGGCATTCCAAGCTCATGGCGTTTTATGCCAGGTGAAGACGAGTTTTACACCAAGAACGGAACCCCTAAAAGCTTTACGGAACCATGGATACCTTAGAGATTAGATTTTATATTTCCTATATTTTGGATAATCTTTTTGTACCAAGGAACTGATCTATATTTAAAGACTAGGAGAATTTTATCTGTAACTAATATTTTCTTTTAGTGTAATAATCTATATTTTGTGCTTAAAAATGATGTGTACCCGCTAGTTAAGCCTCGGTCTATCATTGTATTATATTATCAAAATTTGGGGCGTCACATGTATTGTCTTATGATGTAGCAAAGAATAATTCCATAATCAGCCCTACAGAAATCATTTTTGACACAGTTAAGGAAAAAACAAAAATTTTTGAAAAAGATATTAAAATTTGTTAGTTACAATAAGCATAACATACGTCATTGCTTCTTGTTGAGGGCTGTCTTTAACTGATTCAATCTTCACATCAGGATTCCATACTTTTTCTGCTTGACAAGGTGTATCCTTCATATATTCATTAATGATATTTTGCTGTAAAAAACATCAATATAAAGTATGTAATGATTTACATTTGATTATTGTAATGGTAATTTAAAATTATTCTTACCAGTTGATATACAACGTTGTAGTGCATGTCCTTTCCTTTTCTTGGTCTCAAAAAGTTGAAATGTTTCCAATAAGTGTTTGTCGATAATAAGTAATGTCCAATGATTGGAATTGTGGATGGGGATATGGATGTATCTACATGTGAGGGATTCTTGCAAAATATTTTTCAAAATATTTTTCTTTTTTTCTTTCAACATTGTCTGTTTTTTACAAAAAATATAAGAATATTCACAGTAATGGTACGAAACTCAATATTCAAATCTCAATCAAAAGCAACAAAACATGATTAAGTACGACTTGTCACTCATTGTTTTGAAATCTAAGTATATTCCCAACAATGATACCAAACTCAAATTTTGGGAACATTCACAGGAATGATAACAAACAGAAAAAATGAACTTTGAAACCAAAATCGAAAGGAAGATAAAGTATAGAATTGACACATGCACATTTATTCCTTACCTAATATAGACTTGACAGTACGAAAGACTTGCCATTGTGCTTTGCTCCATCACCGGAATTCTGTGCTTGTGGTTCTCTTTCAAGAATCTCAGCATATGTATCAATTGTCTGTCAAATTGGAACACAAAAGTGATGTTAATAAATTAATGAGAAGTTTTTCAGTGTTAAAATATTGCAAATTTTATACGTACACAGCTGGATATGTCGTTGCCTTTTACCAAGCTCTTGATATCATTAATAAACACACAATTGTCATATCTTGTACCAAACCATATACAAGTACTACAAAACAAGAAAAAATGTGTTAATAATTAATTCAGAATATTTTTAGAAAACAGTGCTATTTCTCAGTTTCATTTCATAGTTTGTATTACATGAAAAATTGCAAGATTTATGTAAGATTATACCTTGATTCTGTTTGCTTTTGTTTCCAAAGAATTTGTAGTTTATAATTATGTTCATGAGGTAGCAATTGAGCCACAACATACTTGCTAGAAATTGTCTCATCTTTGTGTTTCTTCTCTTTCTCAGCTTTAACTTTCTTGTTGCCATACTCATAATTTGATATTTCAGTAGTTTTCCTTGCTTTAGCTTTGATGTTTTTAATCATGAAATTTTGCAGATTTGTTTGTCTTGATTGTGTCAAATCATCGACTTTTATTGCACAAACTTATTGGATTAAGTCATGGATCTCTTCCTTCACTAATTGATTCTGCAACTGAAAATTTTGACAATCTTTTGCATTTGTATTTGTCTTACAATCTTTTGTTGCAAAAGCTTGTTGTGTTATCTCATGGACCTCTTTCTGATGGAGCTCTTTGTCCACCACTTTAGAATTTTCATGGATCTCTTTCTGCACCACTTGAGAATTTTCATCTTTTATAGTATGGCCTACATTCTTTGCATCTGTCCTAGAATTCTTTCCTCCACAAACTTCTTGAGTTATCTCATGGACCTCTTTTTCAACCAATTGGTTATACAATCGAGAATTTTCATCTTTCAGTTGTTGTATTTGTGCGGAGAGTAGCCTGTTATCCTCTTCAAGTTTATTTATGTAGACGGTCTTCACTGTGTTATCAAGTTGCAAATTGTTGTTCTCAGTTTGAAAGTCTCTCAAGTGCTTGTTGATGAATGTGTTCTTCTCCCTCAGGTGCATCATTGATCATAATGTTGCACAAGCCATCAAAGTCTTCATTTGTGTCTTGTTGATTGACATCCCATTTATCTCTCATGTAGCTGGCAATTTATGTGCTTTCAGAATTTTGCAATTTCTTATTTGCTGGCTTTTGTTCTTGGTAGCGTTCTTCAACATCTTGACCATCTTCTTCTTCTTCTTCTTCTTCAGCATCTTCTTTTTCTTCTTCTTGTTGTTCTTCTTCTTTAGCATCTTCTTGTTCTCCTTCTTCAGTATTTTCAACATCGTTTTTTTTTTCTTCCTCTTCTTCTTCTTCTTCAGTGTCATCAAGTTCTTCATCACTGTCCTCACTCAATTAAGCACTAGTTACTTGTAGGTCAACATACAGTAGATATTAGTTTTTGAAAAAATCAAAGTTTAGGAAACTAAAAAGTTTCTCAGTAATAATTCAGTGTATAAAAATAGGGAATTTTCCCAACTTGAATTGAAATTCAAATGAGATGAGGATGTGACCTGTCTTATTGTTAGCTCATGTAGTGATATGACTTTCATACGTTTATATAATTTGATAAGATTTCACTTGATCAGCCTTGGGCATGCTTCGCTAACTTCAGGGTGGATGATTAGCGTGTGCTCACACAACCAATACTACAAACAAATGTAAAGAATTTTTGTCATTTGAATAAGAAATAATACTTTTTGTTATTAACAACAAACTAATAGAAAAGAGTAAATATGTACTTACTAAGAGAGCCATAACATATCCTGTGACTTTTGCTGGAGTTTTGTGCTATTTTCAATTGAAGACATCAATGTGTTCCTTATTGCTTCTGCCTAATTGTATTTTCTCATTGAGTTTATGTCTTCCATGTAATTAAGAAATACCCATCTAACTGTTGTTCCTGATGTAGAGAAAAAAAGCTTCAAACAAGTATACATACACAGCATCCTATTACATCTTCGGTGTCTTCTTTTTTGTTGTCTTTTAATGCTTTTTGCAACAAGTCCATGATGGTTGTGCTCGATAGCCTTTCAGTTTGTATGGATCTTCTTGTTAGAAATGACGATATACTTTTATTTCCATAACCAAGATGCATCGGCTCATCTCCACAAGATATACCGAAGATGGACTGATGTCTTATGTTATTAGCTTTACAGTTTCTGGTCCTAACTGGAAAGAACCACTGCTGCCTGGCTGGTATGTTTGAATTATTTTGAATGCAATATCATCATATTTTCTACATTGTTTATAATTCAACTTGTTCTTCAATATTGCCTTAAACAATAACCAGAATGGGGTTTTGTTTAACCCTTTAATATGCTCGTTCTTGAGTTTGATGTGCTGTAATAGTTTCACTATTGTCACCATATTTGATCTGAAAGTTACTTTCCATCCTCTACGCTTTCCCTTTAGCTTTTTCTCCCTTGAAGTTGTTTCTTTATGCTTTCTTATTGTTTTCCTTGCATTGCTCTTCAGTCTTGGCATTTTCATGAGTTGATTTCCTGTACGGAAAATCAACATAGACAACATATTAACACTGGGAATGTGTCTTAAAAGAATCAATCCAAGGTCATTCTCATGAAGTCTAAATTTGATAACATTCTCGGCTATAAAAACAAAATCAACATTGAAACCGAAATCGAAAGTAAGAGAATATTATTAACGAGGGATTTTGGATCAAATTCATTCAGAATCTGAGAACATTGATAGCAATCATATCAAAATAAACAATGAAACCTAAATCAAAAGGAAGAGAACATGAATAACAAGAGTTTTTCAGTCAAATTGATTAAAAACTTGAGAACATTTACAACAATCATGCCAAACTCAACATTGAAACCTAAATTGAAATCAAGAGAATATGATTAAGTCTAGGTTTTCACTCAAATTGACTAAGACTCTGAATAACAACAATTGTACCAAAATCAACATTGAAACCTAAATTGCAAACAAGAGAATATGATTCACTAGGGTTTTTCACTCAAATTGACTAAGAATCTGAGAACATTCACAGGAATTATACTAAAATTAACATTAAAACCTAAATTGAAACCAAGAGAATATGATTAACTAAGGTTTTTCACTGAAATTGATTGAAAATATGAGAACACTGACAGCAATGGTACCACACTCAACATTGAAACCTAAATTGAAAGTAAGAGAATATTATTAACTAGGGATTTCATTCAAATTGACTAACAATCGTATCAAAATCAACAATGAAACCTAAATCAAAAGGAAAAGAACATGAATAACTAGGGTGTTTCAGTCAAATTGATTTAAAAGTTGAGAACATTAACACTAATGGTACCAAAATCAACATTGAAACTAAATTGAAAGCAAGGGAACATGATTAACTAGGTTTTTTCATTCAAATTGAGTAAGAATCTGAGAACATTAACAGCAATGGTACCAAAATCAACATTGAAACCTAAATTGAAAGTAAGAGAATATGATTAACTAGGGTTTTTCACTCAAATTGACTACGAATCTAAGTGCATTAACAACAATGGTACCAAAACCAATATTGAAACTAAATTGAAACCAAGAGAACATGATTAGCTAGGGTTTTTCACTCAAATTGACTAAGAATCCGAGAACATTAACAGCAATGGTACCAAAATCAACATTGAAAACTAAATTAAAAGCAAGAGAATATGATTAACTAGGGTTTTTCACTCAAATTGATTCAGAATCTAAGAACATTAATAGCAATGTTACCAAAATCAACAATAAAACCTAAATTGAAAGCATGAGAACATGATTAACTAGGGTTTTTCACTCAAATTGATTCAAAATATGAGAATGAAACCTAAATGATCAGGGTGCTAGAGCTACCAAACATGATTAACAATGAAACCTAGTTAATCAATTGTACTAATTACTTTCAAATTGATTCAGAATCTGAGAACATTCAAAGCAATCGCACCAAAATCAACAATGAAACTTAAATTGAAAGTAAGAGAATATGATTAACTAGGGTTTTTCACTCAAATTGACTACGAGTCTGAGAACATTCACAGGAATCATACTAAAATCAACATGGAAACCTAATTTTTTTTTTTTTTTTTTTAAACGTGGGAAAATCTATTAAGGAGAAGCCAAACGGCACTTACAAATAGACTCCATGCCAAAACAGATAGAGCTTACACTAATCAAAGAAAAAATGGGTAAATAAGCACACAGGTAAAGCTAAAATAACATCAAAGACATGATCAAACCCGATCCTAACCCGTACTGCAACGTTGCAGAAGCGATCATAAGAGATCAGCACTAGGGCTAGTCAGAGATACCACAAAAGCTTTCACCTCAGAGAGAGCAAGCTACCAACAAACACATTCATGGAGTCCAACAAAACGAACAAACTGAAAAACAAACTGAAAAATTAAAAATAAAAGAAAGCTTGAAAAACAGAACCGAAGCCGTCGATCGGGGGTGGAAGCTATCAGATCTGGTGGAGGATGGTGTCTTCGGCGGCAAATGGTTGTAGATCCGACGGCGAGAACGGCAGATCGTGCTCCGGCATGAAGGGGGAGAAGGAGGAAACTCAAAAAACCACCCTAAGGGGAAAAACACCTCAAAAAAGAGGGAGAGATTAGGAAGATAGAGCTCCCAAAGGTTATTTGCAGAAAAAAAGAAGAGAAAAAAAGGAGGGAGAGAGGAGGGAGGTGGCCGGAGAGAGGCCGGAACCCCCTTCCCCCTCTCAAGCGGCACCACTCTGAAGAAAACCCTAAGAGAGAAAACTTAGAGAGAGAAAACTTAGGGAGAGATTAAGGTTTTTCACTCAAATTGATTGAAAATATGAAAACATTGACAACAATGGCACCACACTCAACATTGAAACCTAAATTGAAAGCAGGATAATACGATCAACTAGGATTTTTCACTCAAATTGACTAACAATCTGAGAACATTAACAACAATCGTATCAAAATCAACAATGAAACATAAATCAAAAGGAAGAGAACATGAATAACTAGTGTGTTTCAGTTAAATTGATTTAAAAGTTGAGAACATTAACAACAATGGTACCAAAATTAACATTGAAACTAAATTAAAAGCAAGGAAACATGATTAACTAGGATTTTTCATTCAAATTGACTAAGAATCTGAGAACATTAACAACAATGGTAGCAAAATCAACATTGAAACCTAAATTAAAAGTAAGGGAATATGATTAATTAGGGGTTTTCACTCAAATTGACTAAGAATCCGAGAACATTAACAGCAATGGTACCAAAATCAACATTGAAAACTAAATTGAAAGCAAGAGAATATGATTAACTAGGGTTTTTCACTCAAATTGATTCAGAATCTAAGAATATTAATAGCAATGTTACCAAAATCAACAATGAAACCTAAATTGAAAGCATGAGAACATGATTAACTACCGTTTTTCACTCAAATTAATTCAAAATATGAGAACATTCACAACAATCGCACCAAAATCAACATTGAAACTTAAATTGAAAGTAAGAGAATATGATTAACTAGGGTTTTTCACTCAAATTAATTCAAAATCTAAGAACATTCACAGGAATCAAACTAAAATCAACATTAAAACCTAAATTGAAAGTAAGAGAATATGATTAACTAAGGTTTTTCACTCAAATTGATTGAAAATATAAGAACATTTACAGCAATCACACCAAAATCAACATTGAAACCTAAATTGAAAGCAAGAGAATATAATTAACTAGGATTTTTCACTCAAATTGATTCAAACTCTGAGAACATTCACAGCAATCGTACCAAAATTAATAATGAAACCTAAACTGAAAGAATGAGAATATGATTTTGGTGCCATTACAATGAATGTTCTGAGATTCACAAACAAAAACAAAAACAAAAGTTTCGAAAACAAGAGTTTCAAACTCAACATTCAAACTGAAATGGAAATAAAAAACAAACGTTTCGAAAATGAAAGATTTTAGAAAAATTAGGGTTTAACATACTTGAATCTTACTTGTTTTCACCATTTTTGGTTGTTCAGATGTCAGAATATTTTATGATCTACTTTGTTCTTCTGAAATCTGAGATGAGATTGATGGAGTAAAACGAAATGTGACGCGAAAATGATGAAGGTGAGAATGAAATCTATGAAGGTGAGAAATGGTAGGATGAACTGTGAAAATGAAATCACGAATGTGCATTTTATGTTTTGTGTTTTTGACTTAGTAAGGGTAGTTTCATCATTTAAACTTATGATGGGACTTATTGGTAAAAAGTTTTTGAGGTAGGATTTAATGTACATTTCCTAAAACGGGACTTAGCTGTAAATCACCATTTTTTCTAATCTTGTGATGTGATATTTTAAGAGCATAAGATAATAAGAGCGACAACGTCTAAGAAAGAGAGTAAAAATAGAGAAATTTATTTGCGATATACAAATCCAATATATAGTCTATATGGAATTATAGAGCATATTTGTATTTATTTATTTTTAATTAAATATTTATTAAATTGATTTATTATTTTAAAAATATCATTATTACATCATTTTAGTAAAAGAAAAAAATTATTTTTTTATAAAATTGTTATTTGCAAATACTTTCCAAATTATTTTATTCGCCCATCCTATGCGTGGGTGAATAATACCCTTCTTTCATTAATTAAAATAACGAAGTGAGGCACATTTAAATTTATTCCTAGATAAATAAATAAATAAGGATCTTATTATCTTAACAAATTATAATCTATTGCTTATCACTTGTTGACTGAGCTGCTTGACAAGGGAGTTGGAAATGAGTTGGGACTAAAAAAAATATAAAATAATAAAATAAGTTAAATAAGTTAATAAGATAAATTTATTTTGCGAAGTAGATTAAAAGTTAGTTTTTTTAATTTTTTTTTAAAAAAAACTTGTAAAAAAGTACAGAGGTGATGTGATCTAAAAAAAGTCAAAAACCTAAGTTTTAGCTGAGTTCTCAAAATAGGTAAAATTGTCACATTCAAATTATAATCATTTCATTTTTTCTATCGAAAAATTTTAAAAAATCAAAAAATTCTTTCCAAACAAAACTAATTTAACTAGGTTAAAAAATCAGACTAAAAACAATTCATAAACAAAATCGAAACTAGCAAATTATCACATGATATAAAAATTTCAATGCCAATGTGATTATGTGATAACTTTATGTTTAGTTTTTTTTAAAGATGATCATATGCTTTATTATTAGAAAAATGCTTCAGAGTCCGAAATTTCCAAGGCTCAAATTCCAAAACAATGTCTTTTTGGATTTTTTTTCCCCCTCTCTTTTATCTCTGAAATAGATGGAGAGAGGAAGAGAGAGAGAGAGACAAAAAGAGAGAAGAGAGAAGAGAGAAGAGAGAAGGAGGGGAACACAGAGAGAGAGAGAGAGAGAGCTCCACCCAACGGCACCTCCATCCTCTGTGTGTATACATAGATAGATCTGTGTATATATGTATATCTCTTTCTCTCTCTGTGTTCCCTGATCTGTGGATTTTGATTTTGATTTTGATTTTGATTTTGGGCGTTGTGGTGGTGGAGTAGAAAATACAGAGAATAAGAAGAAGAAGATAAGATATTGGGTGGTGGATTTTGATTTTGATCTTGATTTTGATTCAGATTTTGATTTTTCCTCTCCTTTATCTCTTTTTTTTATTCTAAGTTATGGAAGAAGAAAAGAAGAAAAAAAAAAAAAACAGAGAAAGAACAGATCTACATAGAGGAAGACAGAGGAAGAAGAAAAGAAAAAGAAATTTGGCACCTCGAGCCATTCGAGCCTTGATAGATTCGAACTACTTAGCGGGACTGTTATTATTATTAGGTGGACATATTATAATAGGTTGTTTTGGAAAGTATGTTAAAAGTTAAATTTTTAAATTTTTTTGTTTTTTTAAAAATATATTAAAAAAATGATATAACTTTAAAAAAAATTAAAAAATTAACTTTTAATGTACTTGTCAAAATAGGCCACCGTAGTGTTTCTAATAACTCTCCACAGTATGACAACTAAAGGAAAATGAGTGGGAGCACTAATTAGTGCTCCCACTAATTAGGTGGCAATGGGTCCCACCAGTAATGATGTGATGTTTTGGTCTTGGAGTTGTATTTTTTTTTTTTTTTTTTTACTTTTTTAATGCATTAGTGCTATTAGTGATGGTGTTTTTAGTGGGATGAATCATTGTTGAGGACAACTAAAATGACAACACGTCAGTTTTTTTGGTACACCCACTTGGTGCTACTATATCAATTACTAATTGTCACCTTTATTTTATTAGTCATAACAGTAACACAAATATAATATTTAAATTATATATAAGTCAAGTAATTACTAATTAATGTACTATCCTCCATCAATTGCTAATTATCACATTAATTAACTTTCTTTACAATTTTAGAAAATTGAATAAAAATGTTAGAGAGTCTAAAAGTTCTACCAAAATGTCACACATGGGTATGAGACTCACATGAGACCCATATTGTGTGAATCCCACACCCATGTGACACATTTAGAAGAAATTTTGATAGAATTTTTGGCGCCTTTAATATTACTCAAAATTGAATATCAAATGGAGCCTAAACCTAAAGGATGAATTTTTAGATATTAAAGCATCTCTAACTCTCACTCAAATTTTTTTTAATCAAATTTAACTAAAATTTTGATTTAATATGATGTGTTTCAATCGTTTCATCAAATCTAACTAGTCGTCCGACCTAGTATAAATTTTCATCGAATCTTTTTTAATTCGGTCGTCCACCCGGTTGACCGGTCGATTATCGACTCGGTCGTCCACTAATGATCACCTGTGAGATTTGATGAAAAGTTAAACAATTCCTTGATTTGATGAAAAATGTATAGCTCATTTCATTTGATACTAATTTAGTAAAATTGGAATACCGTTTTCACCAAATTTTTATTAAATTTAAATTTGATAAAAGATATGAGTCTAGATTGAAGATGTTATGTTTGGGCACATACTATAATAGTAAAAAATAAAAAGAAGAGAAAAGCTAATACAAAAAGTCAACTTGTCCTTTTTATTTTTGTATATACATCTATCGTTAAAATATTTTAAAAAAAAATCAATTATCAAACTACGAAATTTTTGTAGTACACAACCTTTTAGAGGATGTACTATATACAAGTTATGTGGTTTATAAGTTCAATTATCACAAATAATATAACTCAATACGATAAGAGTCATAATTATAAGGGTAAATGACATTGAAATCCTTTGAGGTTTGGTCCGATTACATCTCATCTCCTGATGTTATAAGAATTATATTTTCACCCTTGTACTTAATAGTCTCATTTTACAAACTTACATAAAAAGTAACAACTTCTGGTATAAAAACAGAGAAAATTATATTGAAAAAAAAAAAAACCAAATGGAAGAAAAAAAGAAGAAAAAGTAAAGTAAAATAAGATAATTGATAATATATGAATTTAATGTCTTTTTGCTATCAACGTTAATTTCATCTAAATAATTACAATGATAGGAGGTCAATGTAATTTTTCAAATGTTAAAGAATGATATATATTAAATACAAATCTTAGAAAATGTAAGTTTAATTTACCCTAATTATAAAATAATTTTTTTTTAATTATGACTCTTGAATCTAGTGAGAGAGTATGTATTATAATATTTCACATCAAACCAACCGTGGGTTAGGATGGTTTGTTTGAATTTGGGACGAAGGCCTAGCTTAAAAGTTACTTCTCAATTTTTAACGTTTTTTTTTTTTTATAAAAAGGTTAAAAAATTATTTTTAATAAATTTTACAAAATACCTCGTAATTAAAAAAAATTATTGATTGATTCAGGCACACTACATAATAATATTCTTAGACTTATTTTGATAAGTTGGTTAAAAGTCAATTTTTTAATTTTTTGAGTCACATTTTCTATTTAATTTTTTATATATTTTTTTAAAAAAACTAAAAAATCAACTTTTAATCAATTTCCTAAAATTAACCTTTAATCAATTATAAATCTCTATATATTTTTATATTTTTTAATTACTTAGGGGTGTTTTGGGAAGCAAATAAAAAATTAATTTTTAACCTTTTAACTATTTTAAATCACATCACCTCTTACATTTTTTATCTATAAAAAGATAAAATAAATTAAAAAAATCAAAAAATTAATTTTTTATTGACTTCTCAAAACACCAGTTAACATAAACAATAATGTTAGAGGGCCACAATGGCTCAAAATTGTCAAAACGATATCGTTTTGGCATGTTTTGCACCCAAAACGACGTCGTTTTGATAATTTTGAACCATTATGATCACAAAAATTGTGACCCTCAAACATTTTTCTAATATAAAATCATAAAGTTCAACCATAAGATATCACGTGATTGTACCCAAGAACAACGAATAACTTCTCCATAATTGGGGTGTGATGTGTAAAGTGAGAATTAAGAGAGTGACAACAGCTAGGTGGGGCGGTCGTGGTGGGTCCTGACCTCTACGGAAACCTACCGTAGCAGCCGCTCTACGTTTTTAATAAAAATATACGTGTGTCTCTTGATATCCCATTAATATAAATAGTGTGATATAATTTTTAAAAGAAATTATATTTTTATTATTTATATGATAAATGAAATTTATAATTTTAAAATAATAATAGGAAAATGTTATAGATCCCAAACAAATTACTAAATAGATTACCAAACCTCTCACATGGGTGTGGGACCCACACACATGTGATTTGTGTGGGTCCCACATCCATGTGAGAAGTTTGGTAATTTATTTGATAATTTGTTTGGGATCCCTAGCATCACTCATAATAATATTATAATATATATTAATATATTAATTAATATATATCAGTTGATACCTAATATATTTTTATAGGAAATAGGGTACTTGCCACATGTCAATCCCTCACACCACGTGGGACTGACGTGGATTGAACTGTACGTGTGAGCCCTTCTCCTGTCTCCATTCGGAAAAATTATTTGGCGCTAATTGGGGCCACGCCGCCTCTCTGCCGCTCATCTTTCTCCATCACCCCCACAAAGGGGTGTTTGGAAAGTCAAATTTGATTTTTTTTAATTAAAATTTATAAAAAGATAAAATAAATTAAAATAGTTAATAAAATAAAATATCATATTAAATTTATAATAATTTCATTTTTTTTCCCAAATATCATATCTAATTATAAAAAAATTCAATCCTCTTTTTAAACATAAAATTTTAACCTACTAAAATAATTAACTTTCCAAACGAGGCCAAAATTGTAGATTTATCTTTTTCACCAATCACAATATTTTAAAAATATTATCTAACGGTGTCCCAAGATCAACTAATAACTTCTTCTCCATTCTACGTGATTTGGTCCCTCAACTCCGTCAATTTTGATGACTTGTTTGATGAAGCGAAAGTTAGTCAGGAAAATTACAAATCAATATTTATAAATTCATATTTTAATTATTAAAAGTAGTAAAATTTATCATCGATTTAAAAAAAAAAAAAAATTAGAAACATGCATTGAATTACAATTTTTTAAAGTTATTCAGTGATTTGAGCATGGTCATGTACTATTTTAACAATGTTATTGATAGAAAAAATAAGATATATGATTTTATATTGGACATAATATGGAAGAACGGTAAAAAAGCTTGATATTTGAATTAACAAAATCTTTTTTTTAATAAATAAAAAAGCTATTAATAAATATTGCATCATTTTTCTTTCCTTTTCTTTTCTCACACATATATATAGATATATAACTTTTAATAGATTTCAAGATCTTAATTATAAGCTCAATTGCAACTAGCGTAATAAACTAATAATATGGATGGATTTCTATGACAAATGATGCGTGCACCTCAAAAATAATAAATAAATAGGAAGAAAAACAGTAAGAAGAAAATCTCTATTATTGTTATCATTATTAATATCTTTTGGAGCCTAAGCTATTTCTACTCATCAGAATTTGGATTTTTTTAACCATACAACATATTTATCTTTTGGAGCCTAAGCTATTTCTACTTATTTTATGCCCTATATTTATAATAATGATGTTAATGTGCCACTAACACAATAAATAGTAGGATATGAGTAATAAAGTTCTGCACCACTTTCATGAGAAAAAAGAACAAGGAAAAAAATTGACAAAAAGAGGAATTATTAGTGCATTTACTTTACTATATATAGTTATCACACTCCCACCACAAAATTATATTTTATCATTTTGTATACCAACCATTCAAGTTCTTATTTGCATGAGAGATTTTTTGTGAGAGTAGGTTTAGACGAGTGTGTTACTATCCCTACAAGAAATTAAGATTTAAAAGACAAAAATTTAGGGATAAAATCACTTTTTAGAAATAAAATATTTTTATCATCAAAAGTGTTATTATTTTATCTTTAGCAATAAAATTGAACGTTTAATAATAAATTATTAAACTTTTGGGACCAAAAGTTGTCTCAAAAAATAAATATTTTTGGAACCAAGTTATTTTGTCCATAACAATGCATTTATTACCGACATTTCAAAATTTTGTTCCTAGATTTTTTTTTTTTTTTTTAAACTTTTTGAGTTGACCTTTTAGCAACTGTTCTTGTGATAACTAAAATTAGTTTCTAAATACTTTTTACAACAAAATTTAAACTTTTAGAGACAAAAAACTTAGCCTCTAAAACTCTTATATGTTTAGTATATTATAAAATGGTAAATTCAACCAGCATGGGTAGTTTAATTTGCTTGATGATGACTTATAGAATTGTGTCTGATTTTAATTAATGTAACAAATTTATGAAATAAGGGATTGTCCTGTTGATATTTAGGGTTGGATAAAGATCGACTCTAAAAGTCTTTCATAATTTAATTTGTTATAGACTTAACTATATAAGGCTCAATTTCCTTATCAATTGAGTCTCTCACTGTCACGATCCAAACCCGCCCCTAAAAGTTTGGTATTGTAACCGGCCAGTAATCCGCAATTACCAAAGGCTTAACTGGACAAATTAAACAAACGGGGCTAACAGAAGCCAAGATATAAGAAAATGAAACGTCCAACGAGCTGTGAACTTACATGAGATAAAGACATAGCCATATATATATACACATGTACATCAAGGTGTTATAAGTTTGTCAAAATACAACCAAAAGGGGGAAGTCATTCCCATCAACAACAAATATAACGCCAGTGATAACTGACCATACCACATGAGTGAGTTCCAAAAGGGCGATCACCAGGTCACCCAGCGCTCCAATAGATGGGAACCTCGATGTGAGGCACAAAAGGGTGCTCAACAAAACTGAGGCAAAATCGTCGCCACTACGTCCCCCCCTGAACTGGATCACCTATAATATATATGTAAAACGTGAGCTAGAGCCCAGTGAATAACAGCAATGTAAAGAGATTCTGAATGATGTCCTTAGTATAAAGCAAATCAAATCATATACATAACATATACGTATCCCATATAGGAAGCATACAAGTATACGTGGTACATCCATAGCAAACTAAATCAGACAGACTTAAAGACCGGATAGACGGTCATGAAGACAGGTAATCAAATGTGATGGCCATCAACATCATAAATAGGAGCACCAAAAATTGGAACTAACAGGGATCTCTGTAGCAACATAGACAGGTGCTAAGGATGCCATGAAATATAGTGTAAGTAAATAGGATCATCATTCGATAATTACAAAACAAAACATATCCCAAAAGGAATAAAATACATAGATTAAACATATCTTTACAACAGTGTTACTCACAGTTGGCTCTGTGATGCACGTGACTGGGACGTAGCATTTGACCTACACAGGCAGATGTAAGCGTAGCACACTTAATTCATGATACAATCAACTAATTATTTTCATTATGCAAGAATTAGTCTTTTACTCTCTTTTCATGCCCGTGCAATGCAAATATACGTCAAATATGGATGTAAATCACGCTAACGGAGGCTCGGGAGTGGGGTAAACGAAGCAGAAAAAATGAAACCGAGGCCGCCAAACAGTTGTATGTGCAGAGCCCCATTGCCGTATGTGCGGGACTCTCACCACACGTGCGCCAGCAAGTACAATTTATGCAGAATGCACTCCTTACCTACCATATTTTCTGCACGTGCAGGCCTCCTCGCTGCACGTGCGCCAGTGCTTCCCGCACGTGCGGTCACCTCTGCTGCACGTGCGGATCTAGGTGTCCAAAACCAAAAATTCTGCTCTGCTTTTGTGAGCTCTCCCTCTTCAAAACTCAAACCCAATTTGACCAAATCAAAGCCCAATAGTTATCAAACATGGTGTAAAAACAAATACCAAGTTCAAACCAAGAATAGAACTTTAAGTTCAAACTCAAGTCCCATAATCACATGAACAACTTCAAAGTTGAGAAGACAACAAAACCTATGCATACGGGAATTCTATGTTTCAACAAAACCATGGAAATCTAACTTAAAATCATGCAAGACCAAGTAAATGAGCTTGAGTAATGCCATTCATACTGAGATTTAGAGAATTCCTCCCATTAGGGTTTGTAACACAACTAACACTACCCAACCCCTCACTCTTTCCTTAAATTCCATGAGTTCAAGATGAAAATTAGTCTCATGCAAGAAATTAGGAAGAATTCTTACCTCAATGAGTTAGTTTAGTGAAGTTTCTTCAAGTTTTCTTCTTCTCTCTTTCTTTCTCTTATTCTCTCCTTGTTCTCTAGAATGCTCTCTCTCCTTCTCAGATTATGTCTCTCTCTCTCTCTCTCTCTCTCTTATTTGAGTTCATCATAGATATAAAAAAATTATCTAATTCTATTTAACATGATTTAATGAAATTAGAACCACATCACTTGAATTAATTATCTAATTAATTAAATTATTTCTTACTGACACCTAAGTTAGCTGATCCTTACTTTAAGGGAAATTAGGCTTTACCCACCTAGTCCATTAGTTACTTGGCAATCTTACAATTTAACGACTTAGACGGGTCTCTTTCACAATTAACGTATCTGTCAAACAAAACATGGTGCACATAACATATAAATAAACATGAAATGCACGTATAAATACATAATTAAGATTAACCATAAAATTAACGGCTAATTAAAAGGCGGGTGTTACACTCGCAATCTTTTTTAGGCTTAATTCTCCGTAAAATTGAAACTAATGTACAAGTGGTTGTGGTTGCGATGGCGGGTATAGGTAGTAGCGATGGTGGTTGTGTAATGACATTAGTAAGAATTAGTAGAAAATATTTATCTCTTTTCAAAATAAAAAATATTTTCTATTAAAATAAGTTTATTTTTTTTGTTGATTATAAATTATAATTGTATGGGAAACAGATATTCTTTGCATCTGTACTCCTTGCGTTCAAGCTCATATTGCTCCGAATGGTGTCGTACTTCCTGAAACACAACAAGGGTGAGCTACTTGGTAGGTGGTTTACCGGAAAACCCTTTCGACAATCAAGTTAACAATCCAGAGAGAAGAAGAGTAGAGAGAGTGAGTAGTGTAAGTTGGCTTACCCTTTTTCTGAGTGAAGTCATGCGCCTTATCTAGGTTGCTACCTTGCTTTCCAAGATTGTGCATGCACTACTGGCGAGAATATATTCGTATATATTAGGCATTGTATATATTAGGCTTGTTTGTGATGTCTACATTTCCTTTCTTGGTCCCATTCTTGTATTTCCTTTTTGGTTAGTCGTTAAGGTTATATAAACTAGTCTTGATATAATTGATACACAAGTTGAATATATAGAAAACTTACTTGGTATCAGAACCAAAAACCCTAGAAGCTATTGCTCTCTCTCAGTCGTGAGTTGTGGGTAATCTTCTCTCCCAATCGCTGCTTCAGTCGAAGTCGAAGTCGAAGTCGTGTCTCGTCTTCGCTGGTTGAAGTCGAGTGATCTAGCCTCGTATTCCTAGGTTGATCGACTTTGGTTCGTGATCATCAGCGGCTTCTCTCTCTTTCTCTCTCTCTCTCTCTCTCTCTCTCTCTCTCTATGGAATCATGATCGTGGTTCGGTTGACCTTTCTTTCTTCGGTTCGACTCTGGTCGATCGACTTCTGCCTCTGCTCTTCGCGAGCCCTAGCACTGTCGTCGTCATGTGTCCCTCTCGCGTATTTGCCGACCACAGTATCTCTCTCTCTCAGTTGCTTCGCGATTGATTCGTGTTGGTATCTCTAATTACTGGTTGTCTATATTGATAACAATAGTGTTCTGCTTATTACTCTTTTACTCCAAGGTTCTCTGGAAATTACAATTTGATCCCAAAGTTTCTTGGTTCTTTAGTTTCATCATGTCGAAGGATAAAATTCAGGCTATCAACTGCAGGCTCATTGGTGCCGACTATGGTTATTGGTCCACCGTTATAAAGAATTTTCTTATGCGTCGAAAAAAATGGGGTTATGTGTTTGGGTCTATACCACGTCCTTCGGATTCAAAACAGGACAATTATTTGGTTGCTTGTGACACATGGGATTGTGACAATGCCCAAATTCTAACTTGGCTTTATAATTCTATAGAAGATAGTATTGGAATGATGTTATCCAAATATCCTACTGCCAAAGAGGTGTGGGAGTACTTATTTGGCGTTTATCAACAGTCCAACTTTGCCAAACGGTATGAGTTGGAGTCCGCTATTCAGAATGCTCGTCAGCAGGATAAATCTATTTAGGATTTTATGTTGAGACAACGGGTCTCTGGGATCAGCTTGCTCTTATGGAACCTTCTCTTGTTACAGCCCTTGATGCTTATGTGCAGTTTGGGGATGAGGGTTGTCTGGTGCAATTCTTAACGGCTCTCTCTCCTCAGTACGAGGCTATCCATGGTGGCATCCTTCACCGTTCTCCTCTCCCTTCTTTGGATGCTATTATTCGTGAGCTTCTTTCTTAAGAAACCAGTCTCAAGATGGCTAGTCCGACCGTGTCTCCTTCAGTCTTCTTAGCACAGCCATCCCTATTGGTGACTATATCTACTTCTCAGCCTCAGTCTTCTACCAAGCCCAAAAAGGGGTCCTTAGCATCAGATGAGTGTGCTTTCTGCCATCAAAAAGGTCATTGGAAATACAACTGTCCCAATCTCTCGTTTTCTCTGCCTTTGTTCCGGCACCATTTTGGGGTGAGGCAGTTCTTACCGCTGTTTTCCTCCTTAACCATATGTCGACTCCCCTACTCTCTGGTCAATTCCCTTATAAGGCTCTATATTCCAAACCTCCCAATTATTTCCTCCTACTTGTCTTTGGGTTTGCTTGTTTTGTCCTCCTTTCCTGTAAAGATCGGACCAAACTCAGTGCCCAGTTTGTCTTGTGTGTCTTTTTGGGCTACAGTCTTACTCAGAAAGGTTACCGCTATTACGACCCTGTCTCTTATCGCCTCTATGTCTCCCGTGATGTTGCCTTTCTCGAACGTCTGTCTTACTTTTAGTTTCCCTCTCTCATTGCTTCCGTTTCCAAAGAGGATTTGGTTCACATTGACCCATTTTCTTTTGAGGTCCCATCAGATGAGTATATTGTCACTGTTCCTCCTGAGGTCATTCCTACTTCTCTGCTTACGTCACCTATGGCTCCTTCTTCTCCTTTGGCTGCTTCTTCCCCTCCGTTGTTGGTCTATTCTCATCGTAAGACTCCCCCACCACCAGTTGTCTCTATTCCTATTGCTGTTCCTTTTGCTTTTGACAACTCTAATCTTGCTGGACACCGCTATCCTCCTCGTGAGCGTCGTCCTCCAAACAGGTTGGGTTGGTCTAATACATGTTTTTCTGCTTCTTATCGTACTTTTTTTGTCTACTATTCACTCTTTTTCATAACCTCAATCTTACAAAGAGGCTTGTCAGGATCCTCATTAGGTTCAAGCTATAGAGGATGAGTTGTTTACTTTATAGAAAACTTGTACTTGGGAGTTGGTTCATTTACCTGCTGGTAAGAATCTAGTTAGTTGCAAATAGGTCTACAAAGTCAAGACTCATTTTGATGGTTCTCTTGAGTGTTACAAAGTTCGTCTGGTTGCCAAAGGTTTCTCACAAGAGTATGGTATTGATTATGAGAAGACATTCGCTCTTATTGCCAAGATGACTACTGTCGGTACTTTGATCTCTGTCGCTGCTGTTCGTTCTTAGTGTCTTTATCAGATAGATGTTAAGAATGTTTTTCTTAATGGCCATCTCACTGAGGAGGTTTACATGCGTCCTCCCCCTGGCCTTCACCATTCCTCTGGATAGGTTTGTTGCCTTCGACGTGCTCTGTGTGGCCTAAAGCAGTCTCCTCGTGCTTGGTATGATCGCTTTCAGACTGCTATTACCGAGCTTGGGTTTCATCATTCTGCTTTCGACTCTACTTTGTTTCTGAGACATACCTCGACTGGTTTTGTTGCTCTTCTACTCTATGTGGATGATATGATCATCACTGGCTCTGACTCTTCTGTTATCTCTGAGGTCAAGCAACATCTCTTCGGCACCTTCGAAATGAAGGATCTAGGACCATTGCAGTATTTTCTTGGTATTGAAGTTGCTTCTTCTCCCAATGGCTACTTTTTGTCTCAGGCCAAATATGCCAATGAGGTTATTCATCGTGCCAGTCTTACTGATACTAAGATTTCTGATACCTCCATTGAGCTTAATGTGAAGCTTGATGGTGTCCCCCTGGATGATCCTACTTTGTATCGCGAGCTTGTAGGCTGCTTAGTCTATTTGATAGTTACTCGCCTTGATCTTGCTTATGCTGTTCATGTGGTTAGCCAGTTCGTTTCTGCTCCCCGCTCTCCGCATTGGGCTGCTTTGGTTTGGATTCTTCGCTATCTTCATGGTACTATCTTCCAAGGCTTGTTGTTGTCTTCTGCTTTTTCCTTGGATTTGGTGGCTTATACTGATGCTGATTGCACTGTGATGTGACTGATCGTAAGTCCACTTCTAGTGTATGTCTGTTTCTTGGTGATTCTTTGATTTCTTGGAAAAGCAAGAAACAAACCATTGTTACCTGTTCTACTACCGAAGCTGAGTACCGTGCTATGGCTCATGCTATTGCTGAGGTTGTCTAGCTTCGTTGTCTCCTCTCTGACTTGGGCGTTCTTCAGTCCTCTTCGACCTCTCTCTCTACTGTGACAACCGAAGTGCTATTCAAATTGCCCACAACACTGTTTTCCATGAACGAACGAAGCACATTGAGATTGATTGTCACTTCGTCTGTCAATACCTACAGTCTGGCTCTATTTCGCTTTTTTTTTGTCCCTTCGACTCTACAGCTTGCTAACTTTTTTACCAAGACTTACACCACTGTAACGACCCTCGTTACCGATTACCGAATTATATACTGATTATTGCTAAATTGAATTGATAACGGTTGATCATTGAGTTAATTGAAGTATTGAATAAGTTTGCCTATTGAATTGCATATTACATTGTTTGATTGACTGATTAACTGTTTGATTTTACATGTTTAAATTGCTAATTGAAGGCCTTATCGGCGGCCGAAATAGGAACCGTTTAGTGTTTTGTGACTCTTAGAATATTTGTGATTTAGTGGTGTATTACTCTAAAAATTTATTAGGAATGATTAAATGGGATTAAAATGAGTTAATTGCCTAGTTTAACTTATTTACCAAAATGCCACCTATAGTGGACCTTTAATTAATATGATTCTAGAGCCTATACACTTAGAATCAATTTTTCCTCAGCCTCCTTGTTGCCTCACCACCGAAATTAGAACAAGAGAGAAGTGAGAGAGGAGAGTTAAGAGAGAAATTGAGTGTCCTTGAGGGTTTGACTAGAGGACTTGAAGATTGAAGTGTGTATTGCAAAATTGGACCTTTATTCTTGAAGTACAAGACTTAGGTAAGAAAAGTCATCATCTTCTTGTTGTTCTTGAGCCTCATCTTGCATGATTCATGCTCCATTGTAGGATTAAACCATGTTTTAGTGCTAAGGAGTTGATTCATGCTAGAATTCATGCATGCATGCCCATTTTAGTGATTTTTGGAAGTTGAATCCATGATTGATTGTACATGCATGCTCATGTTTGTATTATAATCCATGTTTTCAGTTTGTTTTCAAAGTATTGAGCTCTTTGGAGCAAGATTTAATGATTGATTTTGATTTAAAACTCATGCATTGCATGTTTTGGAATTATTCTTGAAAATGGTTTGAAAATGGCTTTAATTGACCAACCATTGGCCCTTGCATGTGCAAATTAACTTTTAAAACTTGTAGTATATTGAGTTTAAAGTGTTTTCCCAGATTTTGGGCCCAAGAGGTTGAGTTTTGGATGGTTGAATGCTTGGTTCGAACTTGGGAGACAAATCTGGAAATTCCAGATTTTGCTTCCTCGCTCGAGCGAAGGATTCCTCGCTCGAGCGAGCCCTTTGGTTTTGCCAGCTCGCTCGAGCGAGCATCGAGCGACCATCGCGCGTAAAAATTGAGCAACCAGTACTTTCACTGTTCATGCAAATCGCTCGAGCGAAGGATTTCTCGCTCGAGCGAAGCCTTTGATTTTTGAAGCTCGCTCGAGCGAGGGAAGGCTCGCTCGAGCGAGGGGCCTATTTCCAGCAACTTTTGAAAAATGCCTTCCAAGTGTAATTTTGCATCCTCATCTCACCCTAGGCATTCTTAGGCCTAGTTTAAGACATCTTAATGAGGATTTAGACATAGAACACACCGAGGCATATTAGGAAGTTAATCATTGTACTTCCCCAACTGTTAAACTTAGTGTGTGTTCAATTGTTTAATTGTTTAGGGTTGGCTCTCGGGGACACGCTCTAGCTGCTAATAGCCCAATCTCTGTGAGTAACAGATTATGTAAAGATATGTTCAAAATGATTATCTTTTGAATACTGAACTGAAATGTTTATTGAACTGATATTGTTTATTGAATGAATGTATGTCCTGTATTTCGAATTGTATTGTGGCATCCTTAGCACCCATTGTTATTGACTGATACAGAGCTCTGTCGGTTTCCTCGTGGAACCATATTGTTATTGATTGATGGCCATCACTATTGTTGGGTCTGTTAAGGCCCGGTCCTTTTGGACCTATTGTTTATAGGCTAATGGATGTACCACATATGACTGATTGATTGAAATACTGATTGATCGAAATACTGATTGATTGAAATATTGAAAGATTGAAATACTGCTAAATGAATTGATTTCATTACTGTAAGGACATTCATTCATAACCTCTTTACACATTATGTTATTCATTGGGCTTTAGCTCACTGTTTATATATATATGTAGGTTCTCAGCAGCCCGACCGGAGCTAGGAGCGTGGGATTGGTCCCCAGTTTTGTCAAGCCAGCCTATGTGCCTCACTGCGAGGTTCCGTGTTGCCATGCTATGGCTTTGGGGTCTTTTGTACTTCCCCTGTCTGTCTCACTGTTTTGTACCGTTGTGGGACCATTTTATAGACTGTTACTGTTACTGTACTGTCCAAGGGGTTAAGTCCCTGTTTTCACCGACTTTTATGGATATGTATATAAATGTATGCCGTATTGTACTGTACTGTTTTATGTGCATGTGAATGAAAAACTTTTTGGCATACAGATTGTCACAGCTCATTGGACACTATTCATTTATTGTTTTGGCTTCCGCCAGGCCCTGAACTCTGTTATATTGTATGATTGTTAAGCAGGCCTTTGGTAATCGCGGATTACTGGCCAGTTACGGTGCTAAACCCATAGGGCCGGGTTTGGGTCGTGACAACCACTGCTCGTTTTTGGTTTCTTTTTGACAAACTCTCCTTGTTTTCAGCTAAAATACCTTAAGTTTGAGTGGGGATATGAGAATATATTCGTATATATTAGGCATTGTATATATTAGGCATGTTTGTGATGATTGTATTTCTTTTTTTAGTCCCATTCTTGTATTTCCTTTTTGGTTAGTCGTAGAGTTATATAAACTAGTCTTGATGTAATTGATACACAAGTTGAATATATAGAAAACTTATACTACCTTCTTTGTCCTTTGCTAGACGCGTGAATGTACTTCCCTCTATTCTCTTTATACGTGTACTCGTCAATCTTGTCAGACAGTATTAGCCAAACCGCCAAACAGTATTGACATGTACTTTGAACGGTCCTCCATACATGCATTCCATTGGGACACGTGGCTCATCCATACTGAGCTACCACTTGTGATCGAATTCTACTTCAGTTGTCCTCAACTGTGCTAACTTTGAGTGCTCTTATGTCAAGTAAACTCAACTTGGCTCTACTAAACACTTTATAGCTCGGCAAAGCCCTTCAAGTCCCTCCGCGCTCAGTGAATATCTTCAGCTCGCTGTCTTAATAGCCTTCTGCATGTTAGCTTGGTCCACCAATTGGCTTAGCCCAACCCACGGTCCAACTCAAGATGAGATAGCTCGGTCTGAACTTGTGGCCTCATCTTAGCTTTGCCCCGGCCCATTACCAAGGCACGGGCTCTGCTCGGCCATAACCCAAGTTTATCATCCAACTTGACTCATCATCGTAGACGAAGAATAGCTCGGTCCATTTGTTTGGCATAAATTCCCCTCTCAATATTTTTCATTGACTTTTTTTTTTTTTTTTTGTTATACTAAAAACTATAACAGAATGCTGAAAATAATTTTCATAAAATATTATTTGGGAGCATCAAAATTATCAATAGGTCACCTACATGCCCGACTGCACCAAGCACAGAATCACACAAAACCAAAAGAAGATGGCCCATACGAAAATGGTCTCCTTTATACAGACAAGTACATTAAAAACCAGAAAATCTCTCTAGAGCAACATTACCAACAGATAAGATGTCAAATTCCAAAAAAATCCTTCATGTGCCCCCACCCCTCCCTCTCTCTCTCTCTCTCTCTCTCTCTCTCTCTCCTCATTTTTTTCTCCAATCCTCTCATAAACTCGAGGCCCCTGCACCACTATATAAACCTCTCTGATTGATTTATTCTTCATCCCAAGCTCCATCCTTCATTCTCTTCTTCATTTATCTTGATTTGCTTCTATTAGTCTTTTTTTGGTGTTTCAACTATGGCCACTGTTGAGGTAACTCAAATCCCCAACCAAATTCATTAGGGAGTTTGATTAATATAAAAATTAGAATTCAATTTTGTGTAGCAATTAAACTCAACTATTCTGTTTATTTTTAGAGCTATTATTCTTTCTTCTTAGTTTTTGTTTTCTACATACTTGCTCATCTGATCATCATATCTTATGATGACATGGATCTCTATCTGCAATTGAAACTTCTTTTGTGCAATATCATTCAGAAATATGTTTTTACAGATATTGATTAATAAATGTTTAATTTTTAATTTTTTTTTTCTCACTGGAGAACCCAATTCATTGGATCAAGAAAGGCATGCTAGTTTATAAAATCAAGAGTGCTAGCTGTTATAATAATTTGTTCTTTACTAGAGTAGTTAATATGATTTGAATCAATCCAGTAAATAGGGGGCGATTCAGTAGTTATTCTCAAATTGTTGGGCCTTGCAGGTTGTGTCAGCTACACCAGCACACCAAGAGGAGATTAAAGAAGAAACTAATAACAAGGCTGAAGAGACAACCAAAGGAGAAGAGGTAGTCACCACCACCACCGCACCACCACCACCGGTGCCAGCGGAGGCTCCTGTAGAAGAAGCGAAGAAAACAGAGACGGCTGTAGAACCAGAGGAACCCAAAGCTCCGGCAGCTGAAGTTGAGACTAAGGAGGTGGTGGAAGAGGATAAAGTGGTGCCTGAAATAGCAGTTGTAGAGGAGAAAGAAGAGGAGAAGAGTGTTCCAAAGGCGGCACAAGAACCAGTTGAGGAGGAAGAAACTAAGGAAACTACAGAATCCACCACCGAGGCATCGGTGCCGGAGCCGGAACCAGAAGCAGTCACTGAAACTCCAAAAGATGATAAAGTTGCTGCTGCTGCTGAAGAAGAAAAACCAGTTGAAAAAACTGAGGAAGAAAAACCAGTTGAAAAAACTGAGGAATAAAAACCTATATGGAAGTTTGGCTTGGTGAAAAGTTTGTGCAGTTTGTGCATGTAGTTGTGTTGTCAAAGTTCAATTTGAGTATTTCTATTAGGTGCAATAATAAAGATATATATATATATGTAGTAGTATATGGGGCTTGGAATCTAGAAAATGCATATGATCCTGGCAACTTGGATTGTCCAATGCCAACTTGCCACGGGGAAAGCATGCAATGGAGAGGGTTCATGCCACGGGGCACATGGTTATTGGGTTCTAAGTGGGTAGATTTAGTTGTATTATTGTGCATGTATGGTTGAGCAAAATGGGTTATGCCAGCTTCAAATAATAATAATGTATCATGGTCTAGTGTTTAATAATAAGTACTGCTGTCCATTTTCCTTTCAAATTGGGACTGTTTTTCATCGGGGAGAAAATTGAAATTGAGACCAAACCAAATTACTAACCTACATTATGTTCTAACAAAAAATATAAATTGAAAAATCTAAAAATTCTTGAGATGTTTATTTGTGATTATGTATCAATTTTAACCAGCAAATAACAATCTCAATCAAACAATCAAAGACGAATCGACACAACGATTTAATGTAGAAAAACCACAATTGGAGCACCTCCAATTATGATAAAAAAACTATGGGCAAAAGTTACAAAACAATCCACTAAAAATATAAAAAAAAAATTACACAAGTTTATTTTCAATTACCTAGCGAATCCACATTCAAATTGAATCGACCCTACTGTGCCTTTTCCACCACCATACGTCTTCACCTCGAAATTATCTTGCTCAATGTTGAATCCATGACGATGATGTCGAATCTACGACGATGAGCCACTCTGGAATCCATCAAAACTTCAGGCTAAAATTCTACGGAATCCACCAGAACAACTCTTTTTTTTTTAATAAAATAAAATAAACAAACCTTTTGATATAATTCACTCAATTCATGATATCAACTCTCACATATATCAAAGAAAACAAGCAAAGAAGCTGTCATGATCCAAACTCGTCCCTATAGATTAAGCACTACTAAAAACCGAACTTTTTGCAATGGTGTCAAATGTCGCAAAAGGTCCGTATATCGTCGCAAAAGACTTTTTGCGACGGAGCAATGACAGAAAATGAGGGGTGGCAGAAAGGGGCGTGACAAAAAGTATTTGTGACGGTTACAAACCGTCGCTTTTTTGTAGCGACGACTAATCAATAATTTTTGCGATGGTTTCACCTGACACAAAAAAAGGGAAAAAAAGGACATTTTTAGTGACGATATTGATTGCCGTTGCAAAAAACCTTTTTTAGCGACAGTATTTGCCGTCGCAAAAATTATTATTAGCGACGGTCTAAAACGTCGCAAGAAAAGTAGTATTAAGTTAATACCGTATTGGCAACAGTTTAAACCGTCGCAAAAGATTTATTTGCAACAGTTAAAACCGTCGCAAAAGATTAGAACTAATATGTATATGCGACAGGTTAACCCGTCACTAATAAAATATAAAGAAATGAGAATTACATTAGCGATAGTTTATTATTATTGCTATAAAATTATTTTTTATAAAATCGTATTTTATTAAATATTCCCTATACAAATTATTAATATTTTCTAAAATACATCCACACCTATATCCATATCCACATCCAAATTCACATTCAAAAAATCATATACCAAGAATAATATATGTACCTTGTAACAATTGTCAACCAAATATTCTTTACAAAAATATATAAAACATTCTCCAACAATACTAATAATTTTTGATATTCAAGAACTTAAATTTTTGTATCGAAAACAAAACAAAAGTATCGATAATACAAATAAAAAAACATATACATTAATACCAATAGTAAGCTCTAATATCGATATGTGGAGATATCATCACGTACTCAAAAGGGGTTGCATTTGCAAAAAGAAACAAAAAAAAAAAAAAAAATCATCATTTACAATATAATTAATTTCATGCTTATAGAAAATGTAAAACATTTGATATTTATTTTAAAAAATAAATAAATAAATAAGATTATAAGCTACAATATTGATATACGAAGATATCATCACGTACTCAAAAGAACACACAACCAAACCATGACATATCTACACTGCAGTTTTTTGTACCAACTATTCTAGTATCTACATAGGTTATCTTATTCTACTTTTAGTACGTAGTAGTCACTTCAATGGTGGAATATAATTCCTAGAACACCACATAAGAAATAAATTAAATGTCTGCTATATAACGTAGAGATGAGAACCACACAATATGAACATCAATCATAACAAGAACAGAGCGAGTATATTCAAGGGAAATACCCATCTGCATGAAAAGCCAGAGGGCATCCATCACAAATAATCAGATCCCCTCCAGCTCCACATGCTGCACACATATCATCACTGCTTCCAGTAGCCAGATTTTGTCCATTAGCCAATGACAGAGCTATATCATGAAGCGTCAGTCCGCTAGAAGTATAGATGTTCCGGCAGCTGGAATAAACAATGGAAAATATTAATTCAGCATAGCGTACTCACAATCACTGAACCAATGATTAGTTTTTTAAGGCTACTCATGGTGGGCGTCTAGCAGACCATCCAGCATGAGCCTCAAACTTCGAAGGACTAATCTGCTCCCAAAGGAAAATAATCTCATAACTGAGACCTATAAATGTTAGGGGGAAAGGGGGTGAAGAGAAGGGGATCCTAGCACTTTATTCGATAAGTGTTGTGCTAATAATTTACCTCAGTGTGACAACAACTACAAACTATTCCATTTTCTTGTTTGTAGCCCCCAAGTATTCTCTGCAATAAAAAATAAAAAAAATATATAAAATGAGGAAATTGAGAAAAATATAAACACATCAGCAAAAGAAGAGAGTGCATCGAAAAAACCACCTGTCATTTAGAATAGTGAGCCAATTCAGCACCATCTAAAAGTCCATTAGGCATGAAAAGTAATCGATGTAGATCATTATCCCTGTAATCAATGTGCAAAATTTCAATAAGCATAAGACTTCAAGCCAAGCCGAAAAAATCCCAAAATTAGAAGCAGACTTCTATAAAAGTACCAAGAAAACTAAGACACTTGACCAGGGAGAGGGAGAATAGAGAGAACAAGTTTTACCTTTTCTTGGTACAACCTTCCGCAGTTTTTTGTCTGTTTCATAACTGAACTAGAATGGTAGAAGCTTGGCCTGCACAAAAGATTACAAAATCAGTGACAGAGAATGATGAATCTCATTTTAGTAATCAATTCAATGAAAAAGAATCTTGACTGCTTCAGAAATATGAAAATACCATTGCTACTTCTATATCTGTATCGTGACTAAGTCTGCTTAATGTGTCCATAATGTTTACCTGGGTTAGAACATCCAATCATAAATTATTTGGCAATATTACCCATGGAAAGTAAGTATATAATCTTGCTCGATTGCAATTGAAACATTGTCAAGGTGCTCAGCTTGGCAAAAGATGTCTAAGGAATTTTTTGTTATTGTAAACACATCCAAGGATTGATTACCTTAGGGTTTGATATATAGAGGAGACCAAGAGCCAAAGGAACTGCCTTTCGGATATTCTGCTCTCTATACTGTAAAAGATGCTCTAATAGCGAATAACCATTTCAAGACCCAATTCTTTAGCCATTGCTACCATAGCAATTCCAAGTACAGTCAGTCCCTGGTGCTCTTCTCCCCTCTTAAGATGTTGGGAACACTGACCCAGAAGGTATTGGACTTGTGTGAAAAAAGAACGGTCAACTACTTTCATCAACATAACAGAGCGAACTCTAATTCGAATTGAAAGCCTTAGAGTAAACACTTTGAGCACATCCCCAATCCCAGCATAAGCACAGGAAAATAGGATCATGTCACAATGCGTCCTAATTTTCGTATTTAATGTCTTTGAAATCTCTATAGTTGCCTCCACACTTTTCTGTTAAAAAACAGGATGGGATTTCAAAAAAAAGAAAAGAAAAAAGAACGATAGAAATAACAATTAAGTCCCAAGTCTATAAGGTGCAATCTGTTGTCACTAAATAATAACATTTCATAGACAAAACCAAAATAAAAAGGGAAAATATCATACAAATGGGAAATGGGGAAACTACTTCCAAATCAATGGAGTACAAGTGATAGTTATGTGTGCATGTTTCTGACTTGCACTCCATTGATTTAAAAATGAACAAACTATGATGAACTACAAATGAAATTGTAGTATTAATTAAAAACATTCATAGCTTGTGATTTCAAGTTACCTGCTTCCCAAGATATAGAAGGTCGAGTCCAAGAGGCAAAAGACAAGTGAGGGGCTGCCCCAATTTAGACACATTTCGGTGTTTTAATGCAGATATAATTGTCTGAGAAACATCTTCATCACAGGAACCAACATACACCAAACCCAATGAAATTGCAGTAAATACAATCACATCCAAAGGCATTTTCTTATCTTCAAGGACACGAGAGAATTTACTACGGATCTGACAAATAATGTATAATTAGTCAGCTTCAATTGAAAATAAACATAGGGCTTTGCTGGAGAGCTCTAATTAGAGCTGCTCTGTAGCAGCTCTAATGAGCTGACATCATTTAAAAAAAAAAAAAAAAAAAAGAGGTAAAAGACAAAACATGAGGGAGAAAAAGACAAATTAATGCCCCTTTAGAGCTCTCTTTTTAGAGGTCTCACTCATTTTTGATAAACATATCATACAAAAAAAGTGGACAAACAAGTAAAGAGGTGTTTTTGTATTCCAAAGATAGGAGACCATTTACTATGGATCTGAAAAACAGTAGATTAAACAACTTTAACCAAATTTAACATACAAAGAAAAGGAAATGAATAGATGCTTAGCAAATTTCTCTCTCTCTCTCTCTCTCTCACACACACACACACACACACACACATAGAGTTATATATGTATATATAGTTTCAAACTTCCACAACCTAAGATCATCATTTTATGGAAAAATAAATAGAATAATTCCGTTGATGTGCCTCATGAATCATAAATGGTGAAAAAAGGTGGCCCATGTCTACCGCACATAGTATTATTTTCATGGGCTTCCAAATAGTGCCAAAAAGAACGGAAAAAAAAAAAAAAAAAGAAAGAAAAAAAAAAGAAAAAAAAGCAAGGAATCTCACTTGTGGACATTGGGCACCAGCATAAGCAAGGCCCAGACCCATTATTGCACCAATTTTGATAGAAGAATCTTCTTTATCTACATAATCAACAAGAAGTGGCAATGCCTCAAAAAAGAAAACTTAGATTTCAATTAAATATAACAATCATAGGTCTTTTTTGCAGAAAACATGACATAGAACTCACAGGATCGCATTCATGCTCGACACCACAAGTTAAGATACCAACTCCTAACGATGCACCAGCAATGACATTCTTGTTATCACTGTGCAAATACTTATCAATTTGGGCAAGTCCAGAATCAACATCCCACAGAGCAGAATCATGCCCTACAATGCGTGAAAATGATAATTCTATGATAAAAGAATTTGCAACAACAAATAGACTGGTAGTAGAGAACACAATACCAAACTTGCTGCAGCACTGGTTTTTCCATGTGCTTTATTCTTAAAGACCCAATTTCCTGAAGAACCACCACTTGAAGCTTCAGATGGAACTATCATTAACTTGTCCTGTGACGATAAAACTAGTAAATGATACATCAACCTGCCCCTAAATATTTGCCTCTAAAATTTCCTATGTAAATGAACCACACTTTTACATGACCAAAGCCAGCATTCACAAATGCATTAACAAATGTAGCTGCCAAGTTTTGGCTAGTTTAATTAACACTTAAACCAACACTAGCCCAACCATGAAGCAAATGTGCCTGGTTAAATAATACCAGGCTTAATGAAGAAAACAACTTGGGAATAACATGTGCTTAGAAATTCCTTTTAAAGATGCAACAATTACTTCAACTATCAAAATCAAAGGTGATATCAAGAGCTAGTATGGATATCTTAGTGTGGGGGCTGAATATTGGGACACGTAAAGAGGCCGAATAGTTGGGCCTGGAGAGTCGGTATTCGTATATCGTATTCGGCCCCATCTTATACATGCAAATCCAGCAGTACCCTATTCGGCCAAACAACCAATTGAGTAAGGGGCTGAGTGAAGAGCGGTTTACAACAAAAGGAGCCGAGTAAATAGTTATACGACGAATTGAAGGTGGGCCCACCCCAAGAAAGAAAAAGATATAAATAGAAGAACACCATCCAGAGAGAGGTATGTGAGAATTAGAATGCTTAACTTAAGATACAAGCAATCAAGAGAGTATACATTGACTTATCCGTTGGAGTGCTAATTCCGGCACCCCCGACCAGAGTGTTCATTCTTTTTCAGGTTACTAGCTAAGGATCGCGAGCGTCCCATTAGATCCAGAGAGTATTTCCAAACCACATCACCACAATTGGCCCCGTCTGTGGGAATACTCAACTACATCCATGGCAGGCGTAACGGAAGATCCTCCGATAGTCGCTAACGAAACCAACCAGAGAGACGACTTCACTCCAACGAACATGCTGGGATTGGAGAACATCATCGCAAGACGAGCCTTGAACTTTGACTCCGTTGCCCATACCTCACCCTCAACTTCAGCACATGAGACAATGCAAGCGATCATGGAACAGGCGAAGCAAAACGAACAGAGGTTGGAAAACATGATTGTTGAGAACGAGTGCCTCCGGTAGGATTTGGCTTTGGAAGTGGCAAAGTCTAAACTGGTCACGCTCCAAGATCCAGGACGACCTTTGAGAGCGGAGGGTCGAAGACCTCGAGTTCGGAGTCAAGATAGTGACAATGACTCTGACTCATTGTCCCCGGAGCCCAAAAAGAAGGGACGACTCGAAACTACCAGTTCCTCTGAAGAGAGTCCACGTGTATGGCATAAGCGAAGACAAAGTGGTTCAGACGAAGAAGACCAGCATGATCCCTTTGTGCGACGGATCGCGAAGACAGTATTACCCAAGAAGTTCAAGGCCCTGTCGTTCACCCTGTACGAAAGGAAATCGGACCCCACTGATCATATTCGTCATTATAAGCAAGCCATGACGCTGTATGCAGATGATGAGGCTCTCATGTGTAGAATATTTCCGAGCAGTTTGGGACCATTGGTCGTCAGATGGTACTATAAGTTGGAGCCGGCGTCGATTAAGAGTTTCCATCAATTACAGAAATCCTTCAGGGCAAGATTCATCACCAACGAGCTCCAGCCGAAGCAAGCCGACTCTCTCTAGGCAATGCAGATCTAGCTAGGAGAAACCTTACGAGCGTATTCGGCGCGCTATTGGGAGTGCTTTAATCTTGTCGATGATGCTTGCAACAACTTCATGGCCATCACCGCCTTTAAAATAGGTTTGCATCCTGATAGTACTCTCTGCAGTTCCTTGAATAGAAGGCCCCCCAAAACAGTCTGGTCGTTGATGAAGAAATTCGAGGAATACTGCAAAGTGGAAGATGACGCCTTGTGGGTTAAAGTCGGGAACAATGCCAACAAGACTGCCTTTTCCGAAATTGTTCAGCCGGTAAATTCAGTACCACCTCGGAGCCCTGAACCACGGCATCGGGCTAAGCGAGACAAGATACGGGATTTACGACGATCAAACGACCAATGTTTCCATCGAGCTAGTGAACAACTTCAAGTAGATAGCAGGCGCACAAGGCACACGGACAAGAAATATACGGAGTTGTCAGAGCCGATCAGCATGGTTATGTCTAAAGTCCAACAACTTTCATTCTTCAAGTGCCCATCCAAAATGGTGGGACCTCCCGATTTGAGACGACAGGATAGGCGATGCGAATATCACAAAGACCATGGCTATGATATTGAGAGTTGTTATGCAATGAAGGATCACTTGGAGGAATTGATACAAGATGGTCGGCTAAAACAGTACGTTTGAAAAGGCAACTCAACCAAAGCAACAGCCTTACAGCAGGATTCACCTCCACTCGGCGTGATCCACATGATATACAGCCTGCCAATGGCTTCCGCAATGCATACGATTCGGTTGCATCCCGACCCTCAAAATCAACTCACTCCGGCCAAACAGCTCCATGAAGCTGCGAGCATTGCTTTTGATGATTCAGATTTGGCCGGAGTGACACTTCCTCATATCGATCCCTTGGTAATCGAGTTACGCGTAAACCGATTCACTGTTGAGCGCGTACTCGTTGATTCGGGAAGCACATTGAAAGTTATGTATTACAAGACATTCACCAAACTCGGCTTCACAGAATCTGATCTTTCCTCAACTCCTTATCTACTATTCGGCTTCAACGCTAACCCAGAATACTCGTTGGGCAAAATCACGCTACCAGTTCGAGCTGGCTCGAGAACAGTGGATGTGGAATTCTTGGCTGTCAAGCTGCCTTCGCCGTATAATCTCATCATGGGATGAACTTGGCTGCACACCATGCAGGCTGTGCCGAGCACCTATCATCAATTGCTCCGCTTCCTGACTGACTGCGGCGTTGAACAAATCCGTGGTTCCCAGAAATCGGCACAAGCATGTTATCTCCTTGCCGCGAAGACACCAAGAGAGCTACCCTTTCAGTCTATGATCACTACACAGTTTGGGGCGACAATTAAAATACTCTCGATCTAACTTGGGTGGAGAGTACTTTAAAACTGAATTCTGTGAGTATTTGGCCAAATTGGGCACCATTCATCAAACCTCCTATACTGATACACCTGCCCAAAATGGTCGTGCTGAGCGTAAACACCGTCATCTTCTTAAGATAGCTCGATCTCTTCTTCTCTCTACCTCTGTTCCGGCACCATTCTAGGGTGAGACAGTTCTTACCGCTGCTTTCCTCCTTAATCGCATGCCGACTCCTTTACTCTCCAGTCGATCTCCTTATGAGGCTCTGTATTCCCAACCTCCCAATTATTCCCTCATGCGTGTCTTTGGGTCTGCTTGTTTTGTCCTCCTTCTTCATAAAGATAGAACCAAACTCAGTGCCCGGTCTGTTTTGTGTGTTTTTTTGGGTTACAGTCTTACTCAGAAAGGCTACCACTGTTACAATCCTATCTCTCGTCACCTTTATGTCTCCCGTCATGTTGCCTTTCTCGAACGTCTGTCTTACTTTCAGCTTCCCCCTCTCACTGCTCCAGTTTCCAAAGAGGATTTGGTTCACATTGACCCATTTCCTTCTGAGGTCTCGTCTGATGAATACATCTCCACCGTTCCTCCTGAGCTTGTTCCATTTTCTCCTCCTACTTCACCTCTAGTTATTTCTCCTTCTTCGGCTTCTTCTCCTCCTTCGTTATTAGTTTATTCTTGTCGCAAGGCTCCTCCTCCACCGGCTGTTTCTACCCCTGCTGCTACTCCTCCTACTTTTGATGACACTGATCCTGCTGAATTCTATTGAGGTTCCGAATCGAGAGAGCCGCGACGATGTTGGACAGCTTCCAAGTGAAAAGGCCACAGAAGCCCTGGATCGAGTCGAAATTGCTGGGAATCCTGACAGGTTCTTTATAATCGATGCCTCCCTGAATGAAGTCGACAGAAAGCAGCTAATTACCTTCTTACTCGGCAACCTGGACGTATTTGCATGGTCGCCGTATGAAATGCCTGGGGTAAATCCATCTGTCTCTCAGCATCGTTTAAATGTTGACCCCAAATGTAAGTCGATTATACAGAAAAGTCGGCGGTCAGCCGCAGAGCACACTGCCGCCGTTGTTGAAGAGGTTGACCGGCTGCTTGACGCTGGGGCAATCAGGGAAGTGACCTACCCTACATGGCTCTTGAATACTATGGTTGTGAAGAAGAAAAATGGGACTTGGCGTGTCTGCGTTGATTTCACCGACCTAAACAAAGCTTGCCCCAAGGATTGTTTTCCCCTCCCCAGAATAGACCAACTTGTAGATGCGACGGCACGTCATCAGCGTATGAGTTTCTTCGATGCCTACAGATGCTACCATTAGATTGCCATGCATCCGGAGGACCAAGACAAAACTGCATTCCTCACCCCAAGAGGGACCTATTGCTATAAGGTTATGCCTTTTGGGCTGAAGAATGTAGGGGTAACTTACCAAAGACTGGTCACAGCCATGTTTAAGGAGCAACTCAGCCGTACTATGGAAGTGTACATTGATGATATGGTAGTGAAGTCAAAGGAAGAGCAAACTCATTTGGCCGACCTGGAAGAGACATTCGGCATTTTAAGAAAGTACAAAATGAAGTTGAATGCTTCCAAGTGTGCATTTGGGATTGGATTCGGCAAATTCCTTGGCTACATTGTCAATCACCGAGGCATCGAAGCCAACCCATCCCCCCGATCGGTGAAGGAGGTTCAAAAGTTGATGGGGATGGCCGCCGTACTTAACAGGTTCATCAGTCGTTCCACAGACCGCTGCCTACAATTCTTTCATACCCTACGGCAGGGCAAGACTCTTCAATGGACCTCTGAGTGCGACGCCGTTTTCAACGGTCTGAAGACCTACCTCCGATCAGTACCGCTCTTGACAACACCTTCGGCAGGTGACCCGTTCATTTTATATCTGGTAGTTTCCGACCGGGCCGTCAACGCCGTACTATTAAAGGAAGAGCTTGGGGAGCAGCGGCCAATATATTATGTGAGCAAGGCAATGGTTGACGCTGAAACACGATACCTTCTGTTGGAAAAACTCATCCTAGCCCTCGTCATGGCAGTAAGAAAGCTGATGCATTACTTTCAGGGACATACCATTGGGGTACTAACGGACCACCCCTTCCGGTCAGTACTCCGTAGTGCAGAAGCATCAAGGCGCGTTTCAAAATGGGCTCTTGAACTCGGCCAGTACGATATTCAGTTTCTGCCTAGAACCTCAATCAAGGGGCAAGTGCTTGCTGACTTTGTGGCCGAATTCACTGGGGGTCTTGCCGACTTCAAGCCTGCTGAAATTCAACCTAAGCCGGACTAGAGAATTTATGTTGGTGACATTTGGAAATTGTACTGTGATGGATCGTCCAATCAACGCGGTAGCGGGGCTGGAGTAGTGATGATGGCTCCCGACGGAGCAATAATCGAGCAGGCTGTCAAACTCGGCTTTGAAGCGTCAAACAACGAGGCCGAATATGAAGCCCTGCTAACCGGCCTGTGGAACACACATCTCCTGGGTGCTCGACTTCTGCTTATATTTTGCAATTCGAAATTGGTGATCAATCAGCTAAAGGGGGAGTACACGGCCAAAAACGACCGTATGGCCGCTTACATGAAAACGGAAAATTCCTTGCTAGCAAAATTTGACCATCATGAGCTGAACCAAATAAATCGTGATCAGAACACACATGCAGACGCCCTGGCTTGCCTAGCCTCCGCCATTAATTCAGAGATTAAACGAACAATCGAAGTGGGTTTCATTCCTAAATCGAGCATTGGCCTTTCAGAGGAAGTCCAAATCAATGTCATAGAGTCAGGTCCGAGTTGGATGGACTCCATTGCTGCATTCCTATTTTCCGAACAGCTCCCGTCAGATAAAAAAGAAGCCCACAAGCTGCGAAACAAAGCCCTGTGACACTATTTGGATCCGCAAGGAAAACTTTACAAAAAATCCCTTTCTGACCCGTACCTAGAGTGCGTTCATCCGGATAAAGTCGAGGGACTGCTGACTGAAATACATGAAGGTAGCTGTGGTACCCATTCTGGTGGGCACTTTTTGGCCCATCGAGCTGTGACATAGGGGTATTATTGGCCGACAATGAGAGCTGATGCCGAATGTTACGTGAAGAAATATGAACAATGCCAGAAGTTTTCTCCCTTAACCCATCTGCCTGCTGAGGAGTTGAGCTCTATAACCAGTCCTTGGCCGTTCGCCCAATGGGGACTTGACATCGTGGGACCGCTGCCTCGCGCCCCGGGCAACAAGCGATTTTTGATTGTCGCGACATATTATTTCACAAAATGGATAGAAGTAGAGGCACTAACGCACATTCGAGACACTGATGTGAAGCATTTTGTATGGAGAAACATCATAATGCGATTCGGCATCCCAAGAGCACTAATCTCAGATAACGGCACCCGGTTTGATTGTAGTGTCTATAGAGAACTGTGCAGCGAGTATGGTATTCGGCCCTATTTCTCCACACCAGCTTACCCAAAGAGTAACGGCCAAGCTGAAGCCTCTAACAATGTCATTCTGGACGGCATCAAGAAAAGGCTAGAGAAAGCTAAAGGCAGATAGGTCGAAGAATTATCGAGTGTATTGTGGGCTCATCGCACTACTCCAAGACGGTACATTAGGGAAACGCCGTTTGCTTTGTGCTTCGGAAATCAAGCCATCATCCCCTTGGAAATCGGCCTTCCAACCTTGAAATCGAAAGTTTTTTATATGGGCCGAAACGACATAATGCTGGCCTTGGATTTAACTCTGATTAAAGAACGAAGAGACCGTGCCCTTGCATCCATGGCACGGTACCAACAGCAGCTCGCTAAGTCGTATAATCAACGCGTTCAGCTGCGCCGTTATGTTGCAGGTGAATTGGTCCTGAAGAAAGTGCTTCCACTTGCCAGGAATCCGGCTGATAGAAAATTGGGTCCTCACTGGGACGGCCCCTATCAGATCGACTCAATCGCGGGAACAGGGGCATATCAGCTCAGAGACATGTCTGGAAGAAGTCTGCCATGCCCTTGGAATTCCTTGCATTTGCGTAAATTCTATCATTGAACCCGACCTGTGGGGCAAGACATTTGTTTCGAGTGATTCACCATGTACACATTTCATTTTTGCAATGCAAAGTCTCTTATTTCCTCACTGTGAAATTCAACTCGTTGCAACTCTCAAACCTCCGTATTCGAAGTCGATTAAGCCTCCGAATTCGGAGCGCCCTTCGTGGATATCACGATTGGCCAACATAAGTCTCCGAATTCGGAGCCCCTTCGGCGCAAGATGCCTTTGGGCAGATTAAGCCTCCGGATTCGGAGTGCCTTTCGTGGATATCACGATTGGCCAACATAAGTCTCCGAATTCGGAGCCCCATCGGCGCAAGACGCTTTGGGCCGAGTAAGCCTCCGGATTCGGAGCGCCCTTCGTGGATATCATGATTGGCCAACATAAGTCTCCAAATTCGGAGCCCCATCGGCGTAAGACACTTTGGGCCAAGTAAGCCTCCAGATTCGGAGCGCTCTTCGTGGATATCATGATTGGTCAACATAAGTCTCCGAATTCGGAGCTCCATCGGCGGAAGACGCTTTGGGCCGAGTAAGCCTCCGGATTCGGAGCGCCCTTCGTGGATATCACGATTGGCCGACATAAGTCTCCGAATTCGTAGCCCCTTCGGTGCAAGACGCCTTTGCGCAGAATAAGTCTCCAGATTTGGAGCGCCCTTTGTGGATATCACGATTAGCACACATAAGTCTCTGAATTCGGAGCCCTATCGGCGCAAGATGCTTTGGGCCGAGTAAGACTCCGGATTCGGAGCGCCCTTCGTGGATATCACGATTGGCCAACATAAGTCTCCGAATTCGGAGCCCCATCGGCGCAAGACGCTTTGGGCCGAGTAAGACTCCAGATTCGGAGCGCCCTTCGTGGATATCACGATTGGCCAACATATGTTTCCGAATTTAGAGCCCCATCGGCGCAAGACGCTTTTGGCCGAGTAAGCCTCCGAATTTGGAGCGCTTTTCATAGATATCACGATTGGCCAACATAAGTCTCCGAATTCGGAGCCCCATTGGCGCAAGACGCTTTGGGCCGAGTAAGCCTCCGGATTCGGAGCGCCCTTCGTGGATATCACGATTGGCCAACATAAGTCTCCGAATTCGGAGCCCCTTCAGCGCAAGACGCCTTTGCACAAACTAAGTCTCCGGATTCGGAGCGCCCTTCGTGGATATCACGATTGACCAACATAAGTCTTCGAATTCGGAGCCCCATCGGCGCAAGACGCTTTGGGCCGAGTAAGACTCAGGATTCGGAGCCGAATAAATACTCTGGATTAGGAGCGCCCTTCGATGATACCACAATACACTGCCAAAATAGAAGCATGCAAGCATTCAAAATGAACTGTTTCATTAAGTTGAATCGGCACAAATCATATAAACATTAGTCGAAAACATGCAAGCATTTAAAATGAGTATTAACATTGGCAGGAAGCGTATTAACATAAGTTGAAGAATGCAAACATTTAAAACAGAGTATTTTATTAAATTAACCAATAAATACATAGGTGGCGCCCAATCTGCGTTGGGGCATTTACAATAAGTTTAATTTCATTCGGCGTCATCCTCATCGTCGCTCTTCTCAATTTCGAAAGCGCCAAAAGGAAAATGATGACGTTGATATAATGGCAACGCCGATTCAACGCCTACTTCTTAGAGAGCCTCTGCGGCTTTGAGAGCCTTGATCCACCTGTGCCTAAAACCCCGATTCTCGCATCGGCATACCTCCTCGGCGAGTTTCTCTTTGGTCTTGTCTATCTTGACTCTCCGGTCGTCGTGAAAGCCTTTTTCATAACCCATGGACCTTGCATTCTCTACTGCAAACATGCTTGCTGTATCTCGATCGGCAATCATATGACTTATCATCCGTTGGGTCACTCTTTCTTCCCTGACCGGGTTAGATTGTCCAGCCGTACGCAGCTCGCCAGTTTGGGCCTTCCTCAGCTCATGCTCGGCCTTTTCCGCACGAGTCTCCAAGTTTCAAATTCGTTCATTCTTTTGCTCTATCTCCCGCCGTGCGGCACGTAGACGTATGCCGACTTCATAGGCAGTATACAGCCCTTTCACTGCTCCGTGGATGTCCTCTCGAAACACTTCGAAATCCTGTCGACCAACCATCGACTGTTGGACTTCCGGTGGAAAAATCTGTCGAGCGAACTCGACTGTTACACCTGGGTCGTTAACAATAGAATTCGCCTCTGTCATCGATTTATTCCCCACAAAAATTGCAAAGCTCAACGGTCGCGGTGTCGCATCGGATTCACTTCTTGGTCGCGGTCGGGGCAAATTGCCCTGTTGCTGTTTTTCCCTTCTGGGTGATCTACTTCGACGACTTGGGGGCTGACGCTTTTCCTGTTCCCTCGACGTCCTACTTCCCGTGCGTGTTAGCTCGCCGTTGCGATTCATTTCAGTGTCAAGCTCAGCCAATGTCCGCCTCTCTCCTTTGCTGTTGAAGAATAACCTATTTGACATTCGCACTTATCTAACCTTCCGCAACAAACTGGTTTAAATTTAGTCTGAACACAATAAGTGGATTTACGGGCGCGAAGAACTCACCCCATTTATTCCTAACGCATGCAGCACCCCCGAGGCGATTTCATTAATACCAAACTTCTAAAGCCCGATGCCGATCGATATGTGCCGCAAACACACCATGAACTAATGATATTCAGCTTTCGGAGTCCATTGGTTGGGGCAAGGGCAGATTTATTAATCTGATCGGCCAAATATCTAGGCCCAATGCCGATCAATCTGTGCCGCAGCCACTCTATGAACTAACGATATTTGGCTTTCGGAGTTCATACATTGGCTGAGGTAAGGGCAGATTTATTAATCTGATCGGCCAAATATCTAGGCCCGATGTTGATCGATCTGTGCCGTAGCCACTCCATGAACTAACGATATTCGGCTTTCGGAGTTCATACATTGGCTGAGGCAAGGGTAGATTTATTAATCTGATCGGCCAAATATCTAGGCCCGATGCCGATCGATCTGTGCCGCAGTTACTCCATGAACTAACGAACGAACGATATTTGGCTTTCGGAGTTCATACATTGGCTGAGGTAAGGGCAGATTTATTAATCTGATCGGCTATTCAATGAGGTTAAATTACTAAATTACCTAGTTATCTAATCGGCAGGTGTACACGAATGTTTTATCCAAAGTAACAAAAAGCAATACTATTCATCAATAACAAAATGAAGCACAAATAATAGCAAAGTACAAAGGAAATTTTCATTAGTAAATTGGGCACAGACTGTAGCCATTTTACATGTGAAAACTACTAAACAAAAAGCTACAAGTTTGCATGGAAATGCCTAGCAAAAACTTAAAAACTGTAGACTTTTTACACATAAAAACTACTAAATGAAAAGCTGCAACAAAACATTCAAAATCCTTAAACAAAAACAACTAAAGTGTCACCCTAATCAATTGTTAGAGTCAGACTCAAGCGGCTCAACATCCACTTGCTCGTATGGAATCGGCATAGCCAATGTCACATTAGCAGCAGCAAGAGCTTTGAGCCAACCGTGTTTGAATCCCCGATTCTCAAATTTGGGGACTTCTTCCACATAATTTGCGAGGGTAGCGCCTTGCCCAGCCTCGTACGCCTTGGAAGTCTTAAAGTCGGCTACTTTCTTCGTCTTCTTCGATTCTTCTAAGTCAGCCTCCAGTTTGGCAATCGCCTCTTGGGCTAACTTGAGCGCATCTTCGCTTGCGTTTGCCCTCTCCTCGGCGGCCAATCTGAGCTGGTCTGAATTTCTTGCCCTTTCCATCTCGACCTTGGCCCTTGCATCTTCCATCTTCACCCTCGCCGCTTCGAACTCGGCCCTACTCCTCTGGCCCTCAACTTTCGATTGTAAAAATCCAATTCGCTCGATGGCGTCATGCTGGCGACGACCTATCTCAGCTATCCTTCTAACCGTCTGCAAAACAGGAAATTAACACCAAAATAATATATGCATAAAAGGGAAAGACAAGATCAAGTTTTATACCAGAAGAGTCGATTGAGCGGCTAATACTATTGCCAACAGATCCGGCTCCGACCGGAAAGCCGCCTTGTCAGCTGGCAATGAGACTGACGAAGCCATGCTCAACGCCACGGCTGGGTCTTTCATAGCCGACGCATCAGAGGAGACCGGCATGTTTTTTATCTTTGGTTGAACGACAAAAGGCACAGCCACATCCGACTCCTCTAAGTGCGGCCGTTTGTTAGCCGGGTTTTCTTCAGAGCCGGCCTCGACCTCGATAGAATGTTTCTCCGCCCTTCGCTCATCCTCCTGATTAGCCTGCACAATCGGCTCCGATTCGGCATTTCAGGTTTGATCCGTCTCCTCCTCGATAACAGGCAGGAAGGGCTCAACATCGGCGGCGGGTGGCACTTTAGATCGAATGGTCTTTGCTCTCCGCCGCGCAACCATTCTTTCAGTATTTTTCTTTTTGGCGAGTTGTGTAAGTGACAGCCCGGTTATGTCTTCAGTATACGCGCCGGGAAGGTCTTCCAAACCAGTAAAGATGTCGGCGAAGGGAAGGTCCTCTCATCTCGAAGTAGACGGAGGGTTGGCTGAATTGAGGCCGGTTTCCTCAAAGGCCAACTTCAAAGCCTCGTCTACTTCGGCTTCGGATTGGTCTGACTCTTCAGCGACCTCCTCACCTACTTTCGCTAGCTCCGAGTCGGATCCATTAAAACCAACCTGCCACAAGTTTTTGAAGTTGGTTAAAACAAGAGCCGTAAGAGCCTCTTCACCCCTCGGAATTAGGATGTTTTCTGCGCCGAAAACGTCGTATACGTCGGCTCGTATCGAAGAAGAATGTGGGCCGCTCTCCCTTGTTTCTGAAGGCTTGGACGACCGAAGTATTTGAGCGCGACTTTAATTTCTGTAAGAACGCGTCGTCGGTTGAAATCAAAACTTTCTTCAAATCGTTTCCTGCACAAGCAAAACTATGAGATCGCAAAAATAAAGCCTTATAAATAAAATAAAAACAAACGCAAGGAGCTATATGGCCACTTAGTTCACCCCTCCGTCTAGGAATAGGATCTAGGCGGTCCTCGCCTTCGCCGAATTCCCAGTTACCTCGGACAACGACCATGACATCATCGACTCGCTTGCCAGAGCTGGAAAGCATAGTCACTAATTGATGGTCGGTGTCCTTGGCCCTAAGGAAGTAGCGTCCATGCTGGCCAGAAGACTTGGCCAAGGCATAACAATGCTGAATAGCAAGTATGTTGAGATTAATCCTAAGGCAACGGTTTAACTCTATAATCCCCATTACGATTCTAAAAAAGTTGACATTGGGTTGGGAAGGGATTAGACCCCAATGGCGAAGGATAGCCCTAAGGAATGGGTGAAGTGGGAAACGGACTCCGCCTTCTGTGATTGATAAGAGAGGTAAGACGATTGTGCTTTCATCAGCCCTCTCCATGTCAAGAGTGCCGTCTATCACAAGTGACAGACGGACGCCATTAGGAATAGAAAAATGGCGTCGAAAGCCAAAAACTCGATCCGCAGAGAGGAGGTCTTTCAAATACTTTGCCATTTTCGTCAGCCTATAGGAGTATGCTAAACTAAAAACAAACCAGGAAAAGGGATTCAAAGCAGAGAGGAAGAGAACTTACAAAAGACGGGGAGGACAATGAAGGATAAAAGGAAGTCACAGAGGTGAGTCGGAAGGTAGTCCAAAAACTTCAAGCATCCAAAAATGTGTATGTATTCGAAAAGACGACAAAATTTTAAATCATAATAAATGGAAGCGTACGAAGGGGCAGGAAGTTGAAATGATGACCGAAAGGCGTGTGCTCTGACATCCGCGTTGGAATGAGGTTAGCTGTCGAATTTCGGCTCTGACTTTTCGAGTTCGAAACCAAACACACCAGCTAACTGCCGTTAGTGGAGTGTTTGGGGGGCAATTGTGGGGGTCGAATATTGGGACACGTAAAGAGGTCGAATAGTTGGGCCTGGAGAGTCGGTATTCGTATATCATATTCGGCCCCATCTTATACATGCAAATCTAGCAGTACCTTATTCGGCCAAACAACCAGTTGAGTAAGGGGCCGAGTGAAGAGCGGTTTGCAACAAAAGGAGCTGAGTAAATAGTTATATGACGAATTGAAGGTGGGCCCACCCCAAGAAAGGAAAAGATATAAATAGAAGAATACCATCCAGAGAGAGGTATGTGAGAATTAGTATGCTTAACTTAAGATACAAGCAATCAAGAGAGTATACACTCACTTATCCGTCGGAGTGCTAATTTTGGCACCCCCAACCGAAGTGTTCATTCTTTTTCAGGTTACTAGCTGAGGATCACAAGCGTCCCATTGGATCCAGAGAGTATTTCCAAACCACATCACCACACTTAGAAATATTAACCTTATAAATATCCTCCGAAGATTTGGGCTCCATGACCTCTATATCACGAGCAAGCATAAGATAACCTTCACTTAACTTGCCATTGTTAGTAATTCCTTGCACTGTCTCCCTGCATTCATCATCTCCAAACATCTCTTCATCAAGAACAAAAGTTATATGCTGTATGAAAGAAATTCAATGAGCAAACAACCATTTAAATTCAATCAAAAAGGAAATTAACTAGATGTCATGCAAAAAAGGTAAATAGCGCAAGCCCAACTTCTAATAAGACATCTGTTATCTTTACATTTGCCTTTCTACTTGCCGTAATGACTTTAACTGTGATTTAGGTGAGATGTTAGCTCCTAACTGAGCACCTAACTACATAGATTTTGTGTGTATCATACAACCTATCCTTTTTTTTTCTTCTTTTTTTTAAAGGCATGTATAACACACCCTATCTATACAATAACTTTACCATCAACATCTCACCCAAAAAGAATATAAAAAATATAGCATGCCATATAATTTCAAAGCAATAGACAAGACTCCATATTGAGATATCATGTCTAACAGATGAAGCACAATAAAAATTACATGACTAGAGTCTATAAAACACCTCATACTACAACAATCAAGCTGAATATTAAGAACAGGGAAAGATACCATTTCCATGAATAAACTAGTAGCTTATAGTATTTTCATGGGAGAGGCAATCTTGAGAGTTACAGCCAAGAAAAAATCAAAATGGATACATGATTCATTAAGGAAATATATGAGTTCTACAAATCTTGAACCCACTACTATTATAATATTGGGAAATGAAACAGCAAAAGAAAGATTAAAATGGATAACAAGATTTCACGGAGAGAGAGAGAGGGAAGGAGAGAGGGAATAGCACAAGTTAGAAAAACAAGACTTACATGTTGACCAAGAATGTAACAAAATTGCTTCTTTAATAGCAGATCATCACAAGTTGTAAAAATCTGCCAATAAATAAATAGTGTTAGATAAACAACAGAAAAGTGCATCCCAGGAACACTGATGTGACGTTTCTTCTCAGTTTTAACCATATGACTGTTTTCTTGGAGACTTTCTAAGGGTAAAAGTGAACATCAAAATCAATTCAATAACTAAAAAGAAGAGCTTTTGCAAAATGAACAGCTAATGCCTAAAGCACTAAAAAGTAAATTAAAAGCTTGGAATTAGCATCACCTTTCCAAGTCTGGAAAGACTCTTCATTGACACTATGTGGTGCAGTCTTGAGTTCTTGGATTACACTATATATTGGCTTCCCATTCTCCAAGTATATGTGGTTACTTGGGTGTCTAGTTTTGCCACCAGCATGCAACTCAAACTCATAGGCACCGAGTATCTTCTTATACCATTCAATTGTATGGTAAACCAAACAAAATGCAAAAAACCAGCCAAATGACCACAAAAAAAAAAAAAAAAAAAAAAAAACAACTTACTTTGGAAAAAAAACATAATGAGCAGCCACACAAATATCCACAGCCTTTTACAATTCCAGGAAGCTCTCTCTACAATCATTTGAAACAGAATAAGAGTTCCACATATTTTAAAGATTGAGGGAAATTTTACCAAAATAAAAATGGAACTACAACATACCTTCCGTGAAGTAGTAACACATTTGACCCGACGTCCTTCTAAAATCCCAGTAGATAAAGGCTTTTTAACAGTTGTGGGATAACTATCGGGAAGAACCTTCTTAGACATTTTCAGTTCCATATTACGTTGACATCAAAAAGTTTTGCTGCTCTCATCAACAACCTTCCCATATGAACTTATTTCTGTATTCATATCATCTGATGCTGAATGATTCCACTGGGAAATTCCATTAGACCCAGATCCCACTGCTATTGTAGATAACTGATTATCATAGTCCTCCTTACACTTGCTGAATTTGAAGGTAATTTTCCTAATATCAGTGGAGCTGAAATCTTTTGGAATCTCACATACAAAAAGGGACGTAGACACTGCTCCAGAAGTATCATTTTTACTCTCCTCTTCTTCATTCAGGCTCTCCTTGGTACTTAAATTCCTAGAACAAGTGGACAAATTCTCACCAGAAACAACTTGGTTATTGCTCACCAACTTGGCCAGTTGACTACTAATAGTCTGAATGCTGCAAGCATTATCTGTTGGAGACAAATTTGGGTTTGAAACTTCTGAGAATATTTCATCGTTTGAAGCTTCCTTAACCTGCTTGTTAGCATAAGACTCCAATTCAGTATCACTTAAAGCATCCTTTGTCTGCTTCTTTGTGCAACCAGACTCCAATTCATGCTTGTTAGTACAAGACTCCAATTCAGTATCACTTAAAGCATCATTTGCCTACTTTTTGGTGCAAGGCTCAACTTCAGTATCGTCCCCTAACCATTCATGACCGTGCTTCGATTCAATTCTCGATGAATTCTCGTTTTTCCATTCCTCCATTGTCTAACACTGTCACCAAGACTTCCCCTTCACCTTCCCATTCTCCAATCCAAACACACCACCTTTATTTTTTTTCTAATCTATAAGATATTAACAATTCCAGACTTCAGACTCCTCCACAACAGCATTCAAATTACCAAATCGAACTAAGAAACAAAACCCTAATCCAAATATGATTGAAATTGCACACACACACGCACACATACGCACACTGATTGAATTAGGATTTGAACTAGCCTGAAAGTGAATTTGAACAAATCTACAATTAAGTGGCACCCTCTATATCATTCAAGTAACAAAACCCTAGCCCAACCACAAACCAACGTATCACACAATGAAACAACCTATTCAAACCAATAAACTACCACCCAAACCTTTTCGAACTCAAATTGGTGGAGAAAAGAATTGAAATTTGATTCAACATACCTATTACGTACCCTTGATTCCAAATTGACGGCGAAAAATCTGAATAAACAAGAACAGTTCTTCGAGATCCAAAGGTATGAGCACGAACCACCTTTCGAAAAAGAAAACTTCAATACGTATAGATATGGAATTCCCAAAGAAGACTGGGACATGTATATGTATATGTACTATTGGAGTGAGATCGAATTGAAGGGAATGAAAGTTAGGGTTTTCTTTGCATTTCTAATTGGTCTGTAAGAATAGCGAACAAACAGAGCGCCAACAAAGCAAACTGAAATTTTGGGTTCGCGGTTGACATTTTAGAGAGAGAGGAATAGAAAATTGGCGACAGTGAGAGCGAAAGCAAGAGAGAGATATTGTGAGGGTCTGTGCGAGTGAGAGGAAAGAAAATGAGAGAAGAGAAGGGTAACCTGAACTCTTCCATGCTGGTACAGTTGAGGCTGCGAGATAGACGACTGGGAGCGAGAGAAATAGAGTGACGACTAGGTTTTTTCTTTGATCTAATGGAAGAGAATACTGAGACCCGTTTGTTTTCGAGGTAGAATGGAGGGGATTGATAGTGAGGAGATTAATAGTGAGGGGATTAAATAAAATTGTGTTTGTTTTGATGATAGTAATTAGTTTAGAGATTGTTAAATTATTTTTATATAAAATAAATATAAAATAATAAAACAAATAAAAAAATACAGAAACATTAAACATTAATGTTTTTAAAAAAAATGCCCAACATGTAAAAAAAAATTAAAAAATAAAAATAAAATAAAAAATTTTCAGAAAAAATAAAATAAATAAAATAATGATTTTTACTTAACAAAAAATATAAAAAATTAAACATTAATGTTCCAAAAAAAAAATTCTTGACATGTAAAAAATAAAATAAAAAGTAAATAAAAATAAAAAATTTCTAGTCCCCTAGACTATTTTTCTAATACCAAGTCCTGGAGGCCCATCCGAATCCCATCTGCAAGGCCTACCCTAAGCCCTTCGGCTTAGTAGTCCCTTTCTCAACTCGGTAAACAAACAACACATTAAATGGGGCCCACAGCTATCCTAATCCCAATCCCTCTCTCGTACCTCAAAACAAACGGGGCCTAAAAGGGTAGAAGAGAAGGAAAGAGGCAGGGTCCGGGAAGGGAAAAAAAAAACTTTTGCGACAGTGGAATAGATGGCGTCGCAAAAGCAATAAAACAATCGGAAAAAAAAAAAAAAACGACGGGTAACAAATCGTCGCAACAGATACTATTTTTTGACACGGTCATGGATTTTCCGTCGCAAAAAAATTACTTTTGCGATGACTTCGTTTGCTGTCGAAAGAACATGGTATTTGCGACGATTTTCAAACCGTCGGAAAAGGTTTCGTGGCTAAAGCTCCCTTTTCTAGTAGTGAAGGTCATAATCGGTCAGTAATCATAAGATTACCTATAGCCTCAAACAAGAATAAATGTATCTTATTAGCAATAAAGGGGGCCAAAGCAGAAGCAAACTTAAAAATTTTGTTTAATGAGCTGTGTTTACATGGCATATCAAAAACATTTTCCATGTACATGATAATAACTCACACCACATATTAATAGTTAACATTTTGTACACTCAGGATCATTCAAACATATAGTCAAGTATACCAAAAACTTATACACATAAATGGTCTATCATGACCAATGGAAATAGGAAAATAAAATACAAAAGGTTATAAGCAAAGCCTCTTGCGTGAGGCATGTGGGCTGACTCAACAAAACTCGGGTTCCCTTCTCAAACTCCACTAAGGCTGAGGTTGAACACCCCTTTGCTCACTTACATATATATAAATAAGAGTGAGCTAACGCTCAGTGAATAATACCCAAATAAAGGGATTATATGAATGAGGTTCATATTGAATACATTAAACCCGTAATTTCATATACAAACGGCCTTAAGTCCATTCTGTGTTTTTATTGTATACGTCAAACGGCCTCGGGCCCATTTTAGATTCTTATCGAACATATCAGATAGCCTCGGGCCCATTGCATAACTTTGTCATATTTATCAGACAGCCTGGGCCCAATTCAAATACTTCAAACATATCAAACGGTCCCGGGTCCATTATTTTCCATATTCATATTTATGCGCATTTCATGTTCATGATCATGATCACTTTTTTATTCAAACGGCATTTGGCCCATTACATTCATATTCAAACGGTCTTTGGCCCATTAAAATATTCAACGTAGCAAACGACCTCAGGCCCAATTCATGCATATCAAACGTATCAAACGGCCTCAGGCCCAATTCATACATATCAAACGTATCAAACGGCCTCAGGCCCAATTCATACATATTAAACGGCCTTAGACCCAAATCATGTTCTTCGCAGAGCCTTATACAAAAATTAGGCATATTGAATACTCATTCATAATTCAAATCAACAAATCCATGAAGTTTATACAAAAGTAGCATTTGAAAAATAACATACTTGAAAATATTTTTACTAAGATATTACTCACAATGTTCCGTCGATGGATTTGCCGTAGCGCTTGACCCTACACATTTCATAATACATTGGGTCACAAGGAATTTAATCTATTCTTAAGTTGTTTATTTCTCTTAGGCCTCTTTTTTATTCCTTTAGTTCATTTACAATGCTCAATACATGCCTAAGAGTACTTAGAAATGAAAGAGATTGAAAATCGGAACATGAAACAACTATTCAAAATTCTTGAAACAGGGCACTCCGCTCGAGTGCAGCTTTGGTCTTGCTTGAGTGGTTTGTAAAACTATGTGAAAATACTGGTTGCATGAATTTTACGCTCGAGCAAGATTTCTGTCGCTTAAGCGAGGCGTCTCGCAAAATAGGGTTCGCTCGAGTGTAAGGTTTGTTGCTCAAGCTACCATGCAATTCTCTGTAAAACTTCTGGAAGCTTGATTTTTACACTCGAGCGAGACTTTCTTCGCTCAAACGGACAGGCCAAATTTTGGAATTTCCAGTATACATTTTGAGCTTCAAAACACAACTCTACATGATGTAACTTGCATTTTATGGCCTATATGTCAACCACACAGCTTCTATCATGATATAAATGTCAATTTCACAAGATTTGAAGCTCAAATTCTCATAAATTCATTGCATAAGTTCAAATTTCTCCTTTATTTCATAGCTTCAAACTCATGCAAACAAATGTTATTTCTTGGATCTTTCATGCATGTGAAGTGTAGCTTCTATATTCATCTCAAATGGTACAATTGATGTTCAAACTCATGAGACTCAACAAAATTATGCATGTATGTATGATTTGGTGCCATATTCTTCATGTTCCAAAAATCACCTTCCAAACACAAACATGAATCCTTAGAATTGAGTTTCATACCATGGTAATTCTTACATGCATGTATCAAATGACTCTCAAATCAACATGAATTACATGTTTCATGCTCAAATATGCAAATTCATGGCAATCTCAATATCTATTAACTTCAAATTCATTATAATCAACTCAATTCTTATTTTTAATTACATATTATGCTTGAATTCACTTAGTTATGAACTTAAACTCATGAATTTGAGTTCGATTACTCACCTAGAAGTTCCAACCTTTCTAATTATAGCCAATTCTTGAGCTAATCCTCCTAGTTCTTGAATTCTCTTGCAAAAATCTTCAAGGATGAACCCTCTCTCTAAAGTTGGCTCACTTTCTCTCTAGAGTGTATATTTTTAGATTTTGAGCTCATCCTATGAGCTTAAGTGTGTTTAGCACATATATATACTTGATGATTAGCTTGAGTTAATCAAACTCAATTATGACTAACTAATTGTACTATTAATTTAATCGATTCAATCTAGTTATTTTGATCCGAATCAATTTTTGATTAAATCTCACCGTAGGCTCTAAAAATCATGCTAATCGCAAAAATACGGTCAATTCCATTTTCTGCTGCCTCTACGGCCTTCAATTTAATCTTATAGCGGAAAATCAAACAGATTTTCCTACGGTGAACATATAGAAATTCAAAAAAACATATAATCATATAATTGGCACTCAAAATCATATTAGGCACATAATCACAATCATAATTAAGATTAATTAACATAACACAGAACATGGTTATCACAAAAGCTCCAAAAGAAAACCCAAATATTCAAGAAGAAGATCTGAAAGCCGTATCTTAAATTCTGACTCAAATGTAGCTTTATAGCAAACGGGGCCGCGACGGTCGCTCGAGCGACAAGACTGATATGCTTGAATTACTTAAGTGTCTTCGCTCGAGCGATGAAAAGTTTGCTCGAGCATAAAATCTTAACTCCGAATACTTTTGTAGGCGAGTGAAACTTTTGAAAGGATTTCATCTTCGCTCGAGCGCACAATCGGCCGCTCGAGCGGTCAAACAATTTCGACTGCAATTTTGCTTTTGCTTTCGGGGCGCTGCCCTCTAAACCCCTGCGAGCTGACTGGACAGCTCGATCCTCAATATAGTCAGCGAAGTTGCGAACATGATAGGATTAAGATCACAAACTCTTCTGCATAAGCACAAGTCGGGTTAGATTCGCAACTAAATACTCATAGTCTCATTGAAATAAAAGATCGAATAAAATTACAACTGAAAAGAGTTTTGTCAAACGAGATTGCCAAAAACGAAAACTTATGTAACAAAATAGAAATCACAATTCACAGGCCCAAATCTTTAACAAAATACAAGCTCACCAAGTCTTTATCACTGCAAAATAATAAGCCTTTAAGTCTTTATTGAAGTACTCGATACAGTACAAAAAAGAAAAAAAAAAAAGAAAAAGAAAAAGAAAAGTTGTTGAAGTATTAGATACATTGGTCGGTTTTGGTGAGATTCGATTTTAAAAAGTTGAACAATGTTACTGAATCGGTAGATAGTGTTTTTCTCAAACCAAAACCAAATAGAGTATTCAATGAAAAAACCGATTAATTAAAATCAGCCAGTTCAACCCGGTTTTAATCGGTTAAATTGGCTCATCTGATTTTGTCCTCGCAATAGAACTTCAAAAAGAGGCCTCATATGAGCAGCCAGAGTTGAAACTAAGACTGATCTTTGTGATTGATTCCTAGCCCAACTATATTCGAAATAAAGCAGGGCTCACCTAATTTGGCAGCCCAATCCATGGCAAAGAGTATCATGCATTCCATCCACACCTTTTGAGTATAGATAAAAATACAATAATGTTATCACCAACATAAAAATAAATTAAAAAATAAAGTATTATAGATTTAAATGTGAGGTAATAATATTCACATGTAGTATAAATTTTGTCTACAAAATTTTATTTTAGGAAATTTTTGATTCTTTCACAGTCTGTTTTGGCAAACTTAGATATGAAATAACATTTGTAGGCTGTATATGGAAAAATTTTAAATATTTATCTAAATTCATAAAAAAAATTATTTATTTATGACTCTAACAAACTCTTCCCCAACAGATAGTCATTCGATGAACTGATATCTCAGTAATTGAATGCTCAAAAATGGTGTGTATGCTGAGCAGTGCCACAAAATCAGCAACAGTGACAGAAAGAAGAAGCAGAGACCAGGTGTATGTAGCAGCAGTGCCATTAAGAGCAGCAAAGGGACCTGCCCAGCTGATTATGTCTTCTGCTTACTCCCTAAACCTTTGGGATTTGCAGCACTTCATGGTCCTCATCAAACCCCCCTCCTCCTCCTCACCTCCTCTCTCTCAGGTTCTCTCTCCTCCTCCATATTCCCCACTAGGGTTTATCATATTTTCCCCGACTTTTTCAACTTTGTTTCTCAAAATTCTCATGCTTATTTACATATTCACAACTATATATTAATGGGTTTTGCGGTTTTCTCATCTAATCATCTGATGGAGGGTTTGATTTTTTCATATTCTCATGGGAATTTCATAATTTTTGTTGCGTTTGGGGATTTGAGTTCCTTCCCCTTTTACTTTCCCTCCATCCAAACAGAGTCTTACTATCCAATAGGCCAATTTGAACACGCATTTATTTATTCTACCATAATTTTCTCATCACATTTCTTTCTTTTCTAGGCCTTTGTTTTTGATTTTCAACCTCAAGATCCTGAAAATATATATGTAGCACTTGCAGCTCTATCTGGCAGAAAAATACCAGGTATGCCCCTTGATGTTTTTAAATTTTTTGTTTCGTTTTTTGTTTTGGTATTGATTTTATATATATATTCATTTTAGTTGCTAACCTTTAATTATGGTTCTCAATTTTGCATAAATTGAACTGTAGATGCTAAATGATAATCAAGTCTCTCAACTTTGAACCATATATAATGCAAAAACCATAATTCATGAATGAGCTTTTTTTTCTTATGCTAAATCATAAAACTAGCAAAATTTCATTGCATTGCAAACGATTACAGAAAGAAAAACAAGAGTAGTTACTAAACGCAAGCGTGTATCTTTTGCACTCAAACGCAAACGATTATCTAATCTCTGTGAGACATAGAGTAATGTATCTCTTGCACTCCGCATTTTTGTTAGGAGTTATTCTTACAAGGAAGTTGACAAAGCCGCCAGCCCGTAAATGCTGGTTTGTTGGATACTCCAGAGTGGATGCTATAGATGCAACATATAAATTCAATGGGAATTGGGATACTGGTTTGAGGATAGGCCATCACGACTGTCGAAATTACACAAACGGTAATCATTAATGTATTAGAGATCTACATAATCTTTCTCTTAATATTCTTCAATTCTTACCTTTTTCCTAGCCTCTTATTTCTTTATTTCTTTTATCTCTTGAAGAATTGGTTGAGTATCTTACTGGTGAAAAATATGTACTGGAGCACTTGAGAAGGAAGCAGGATAGTTGGAGGTAAGCCATCTGCTTACTCAGAACCAGAAAATGGAACCTTGGAATCATTTTATAGAAATTTTTTTTTTTGTTTTTTTGGTGCTTGCCAAGCTTTGTCTGCTTCCTATGTTTTACTGGATAAAATTCAACAAGAGTATGAGGATTGGATATTTATTAGTATCATTAGCACAAGGAGAAGCAAAAAATGGTCAACTTCACCTTGAATTCTGAGAACTCAATTCTTGAAATTGATATCAAGCTGCAGAATGGGATGCCAGCTTCCATGTTGGCTAGGGCGGAATCAAGAATTTATTTGCAGGGAGGCCAAGACATGAATTTAGATTCAACACATAAATAATACCAAAAAATTTAAGTGTAAATGGCATGCTTAACTTAGGAAGTTTATTAAAATGATCAATATTATTATTTATCATCTTTTAGTATTATATCCACCCAAAAATCTTTTAGTATTATAAAGCCTTGTCTTTTATTGCCAAAAAAAAGTCAATCTTTGTTAGTGTTTTTAGAAAGATAAAGGTTTTGTTTAGTTTGAATTTAAAAAATTATTTTTTGAAACTTTTTAAAAAAATAAAAATTAAATCAATCCTAATAGTTCAATTTAATTCCCATCAAGTCCTATTGAAAATAGTCTTGGTAAAATCATTGCTAAAAATAATTTTTTTGTGACGATTTTTTACATATGTCGTTAAAAACTGACAATTAGCGACTTTTTTTGGTCATATTTTTTTAAATTATCACTAAAAGTGACGTTTTTCTTTGACGAATTTTTCAAACTGTCGCTAAAATTTATAATTAGTGACACTTTTTATGATAAAATTGGCATATTGTTACTGAAAATTAACAATTAGTAGCCTTTTTTAATAGTGTTTGATGAAAACGTCATTAATTATCATAAGACCTATTGGACAATCAATTCATTTTAATTTTGAATTTATAACACTTAATTTGAATAAAATTAAAATTTTCCAAATATGATTAAAAAAAACCCTAATAATTGAAATCATACGTCTTAATTCATGATTTTTTCCTAATATGTAAAATTAAAAAAAAAATTACAATTGTATCAACATGACAATAAAAAAAAGGATAATAAAAGTATTACAAATTAAAAACAATAATAAAAGAGAATATGAATCACATATTTGTAATAATAAGAAGATTAAAGTAACATTTTTTTCTAATAATAATTGAGACTCTTTTTTTTTTGAGACCCTCACAACTCTTTTCTTTTATTTATTTATTTATTTATTTTTTCTAAGTTGATTTGACTAAAAAAAAAAAAAAAATCCTACACTTCCAATAAACAAAACGGCATGGAGCAAGTCAAAACCCTTAGATATTTTTTTTATGCTTTCGGTCTCTTTCTTATCAAGAAAAAGAAGTGATTTTTTAATTATATTTTATTTTTGATTCAGATGTTCACCCCTTTCTTTTTTACATAATGCTTTGTACTCTCATTGGCCCTGTTTGGTACAGTTTAATTTTAATTTATTTTAACTTTTAGCTTAATTTAAACTATTTTGATGTGTTTGGTTTAGCTTAATAATACAGCTTATAACTTTTTGTAAGTCAGAAATCAACTTATTCTTTGAATAGGGCAGGAGAAGCTTAATTTATAAGTCAGAAATTAGCTTATGTTTATAGTTATAAGCTATAAGCTGTTAAGGTATAAACTATAAGCACTTTCACATAGCTCTACTAAACAAGGCCATTGAGGAGACTCCCAGCACTCTGAGTGGGTTGTCGTTGGTCATTTTTTTTTTTTTTTTTTCTTCCAATTATTAACTTCCGTGTGTGTGGGATAATGGGGGTGGGAGATAGTGGGGTCTCTATTATGGTTGTTCTTTTTTATTCTGTTTTTGTAATGGAAAGAAGAGACCTGTGCCATCTAATGAATAGGTGGGGTCGATTGGACAAGGATAAAATCAATAGCCGGGGCCATCTTTGCCTAAATAATTAAACCCTTTATTCCACAATATTAATTTCTTGCTCCATTTTTTATTATTCTAAAAATATTAGTTTCTTTTTAAAATTAATAACTAAAATAATATAAATTTCTTATTTTATCCTTTTTTTTCAATTTATTAACAACACAAAAAGTATAATCATGACAATTAATATTCTTAAAAAAATATAGGGCAAATTACCCACAAGTTCTTTTTGAAAAGTGTGTATTCTATTTAATTCCAAAACTTGTTAGATAGATCCTATACGGGGGTGAAATATCCTTTGCTTTCCGTACTCCTTGAACTCAAGCTTTACGTAACAACGCCTGACCTGGAAACAGAGAAATGGTGAGCTGCCTAGCGGTGTGTTGCCAGATAGACCCTCCGACGATCAAGTCAGACCACTTGAAGAAGAAGAAGAAGATAGCACTTTTTTGAGAGAGAGAGAATTGTTCAGATTGCTTACCTTCCAGGTCTCCCATTCCTCCTTTTTCTAGGCTGGCCATGTAGCCTCAGGGATTGTGCGCGCACTACCTCTACTGTCATTCCCTGGACAGGTGGCAGTGCTCTCCTCTCACTACCTTACGCGTGTAAAGGCTAAAACCTCCAAACAGCATGTGTGGAACTGCCAAACGGTATTGACGCGTGCCAGGAGTGGATTTCCCCTCCATCACATCATTGGTCCAGGTGGCACACTCAACCGGGATATCATGACCGACCTATCCCTTAGGAAAAAACACAACCATGATCAATATGGTTGAGCTGTAAGAAGTCGGTCCTTCCAGACTGACTGGCCGTGACGCGTGCCGGCTTTCGCCCCGGTCTAAATTCATTCCGGGCTATGCTTGGCTTGGTCCAGACGCACCATTGCGGATCCAACTGAATGCTTAGCCGAATCACAGCTCGGTCTGGCACACGCATGACTCTACGCTCCGGTCGACAATCTAGCTCGGCCAGGCGTGACGGGCCGGGGAATCGCTCTGACCGAGCAAATAGTCCGGCTCTCGCAAGGTCTGTTATAACTCACGTTACTGTAGCTCGGCCGTGCTTGTCCGGTGCAAATCTCCCTCTCAATTGCCCCTTAATCCCATCCGAGCTGAGCGTGATTGGGATTACCGCCATGATCGAGCTATCCTATTTGGTCAGTCTTCTGAATTGCGCCAGTAGTCTTGTCATCGATCGTACAGCCGTACTGACAGAGCCATCTTTTCGATGCCACGTGGCTTCACATCATTGGACCCGTGCAGCCCCATAGCTGTCTTTCTCACGCGCAAAATTCAAACGGTTGCCGCCCTTTGGGTTCCCCCACTCTTTTATGCCCGTGTGAAGGGCCACACATGTCCCTACTGTTCATCTTCTCAGTCAAGCCAAACCCTAACCTCCAAATCTCCGAGCTTCTGCCGTCATTGACATTACTACTCTTCGCCTCATTTTCATCCATCTCTGTTCCTTCCGAAGCTGCAATCAAGCTCGTGGTTGACTGAACTCTGCTTGGCACTCGATATCAGTAAGTTTTTCTACCCCTTCTTCGTATTTTCCGTTTACGTTCTTCAAGTTCTTCGTTTTTGTTTTTCATGTTCTTGCTTGGGAATGTTAGAATCATACCAGTGCCCCCTCTCAGGGGTAATACTAGTACACCCTAGGAAAAACTAGAATTGGAGAAGCAGATGGGGCTCCCATGCTCCATGTTTCCCAAAGTTTCAATGCACGAACTTGACACTTAGGATAAACAGCCTGACCCCCAGCAAGACCGAGCAAAACTCAACTTTTTGATCCATAAATAGGATTTAGCCGAGAAAAAACTTGTTTGTGGTCTTGCTTTGAGGCCAAAACCGAGCTGCAACAAGGGGCTAGAGCTGATCTAGGAAGGCCAAGTCGGCCAGATAGTGAAGCCGAGATAGGAAAAATAAACCGATCAAACGCCCCAGTATTCTAAATCGAACTAGACACTTCCCTGTTGGAGCCGTGCAATTTATGCTGCACTAATCTTTAGACTTATTTCTTAATAATGCAGAACACACTAGAACCGCCCAGGCCCGTCCAGCGTAACCACCGGTGAAGCTCAAAGTCCGAGCAAACATTCACCAAATTTTGACCGAGATACGACCTAAATCACTCTACTAAATAAAACCGGGATAAATGGGGAAGTATCGGTTCATGGTGAATTCTCCCGGGGCGCTGGCTGAGTTCCGTAGAGAGTACAATATTCCAGATGACGTCCACTTGGAGCTCGCTAAGAAAGGAGACACTCCCTGGGGTGAGCTGGACAAATGCCCCTTTACGGTGGTGTCCATTGTAGAAGAAGGCCTGCGCTTCCCGGTCCAACCGCTGATCTGCGAGTTTTTAAGGCAGACTAGGCTGTGCCGACCCAAGTCTCCAACAATACATACAAGATAATAAACGGTGTGGCCGAGCTAAATAGAATACTCGGTCTAAATCTCAGCCTCGCCGAGATATTTCACCAATATAGTCTTAGCAAAAATAAAGGTGGGCTTTGCTGGTATCTGAAGGTCAAAAAAGGCCGAGCAAAACTCATCGAAGGTAATCCAGATAAAGAATCAAACGATGACGACTTCCTGTGGGTGTCCGGTCGTTATGAGGACACCGAGGCGCCTATATCAGGCTGGTATATTAGGAAAGATTTTAGGAGTGCCGGTGAGCGTCTCGGCGAATATATATTATTTTCTTTCTGAATTGATCTTCTTACTGCCGATCTAACACTTGCCTTCTTGTTGCAGATTATAAACTCTTGGCAGAGGATTACTCCCGCGCTAACCAGGAAGCTATAAGGGTTGTGTTGCGCCATCCGGCTGAGGAGCAAGAATCACCCAAGCTGCTCGGCTTCGAACCGAGCTACCGCTACACGGCGCCGTGCAAGAGCAGGGTGACTGGCTTTCTGCGTGCACCTTCTCCAAAACCAGATCCCAACCTTCCACCAATCAAACTGGTCCCTTTGACAGCCGAGCAAGAAATGGCCATGATCCGAGCTATCAAGTCAATGATCACTGGTGAAGCGAGCGACTCCTAGCCACCGGAGGCATCTGGGGGGACTTCTTCCACGCCAGCCGTGCAAGAGGAGGGGGCTGTGCTGGCTCTGGCCAGCGAACAAGCTGTGGGTCAGTCGAAGAAGAGACCGAGAAAAAATCAGACTGAACAACATTTGGAAGATGAGGATTCAATCGAATATGCTTCCACCGACTTAGGGGACCAGACCGAACAACCGATCACCGAGCCATCCGCACGATCAAGTGCCCCCCCGGTCTAGTGGCCCGAGTTAACATACAAAGGCCGGGCTGTCTCCACTGCGGACTCAGTCTACGCGGACAAGGATTACTCTCTCGGCTTCAACATGATCAAGGGGCTGCTCCTTCCCACCGACATGAAGAAGCACGAAGAGCTGTCTGACCTGAAGGTGCTCCGCTCGGCCACAAAGTCAATAGTGTTGGTAAGTTGGCAGTCTCCTTGGTTGTCAAGTTGTTGCTCGATTTTTCCATTTTGACAATCTTCATGTGTTTGCAGGCTGTGCAGAAGAACTATCTCGCCCACGAGCGAATGATAGTTGTGCGAAAAAGTTTAGGAGAGGCCATAACTGATAACAAGGCCAAGATGGCCGAGCTGAATAAACTGAAGGCCGCGTAGGAAGAAGCTTCGGCCGAGCGCGACAGACTCGCTGAACGGTTGGCCCGAGCAGACGATGAAAAGCAGAGGGCCCTTCAGATGACCAAGGCTCGCTACATCGCCGAGCTGCGCAAACTCCGCGACACCCACAAAGCCGAACGGGACAAGGCGGTCGACGAAGCCGAGGACCGTGGCTATGCGGAGGGCGAGAGGACTTACGAACGGCAAGTTCAGGGGACCAAGGACATTTTTTTCCAGTGCGATTGGAAAGCCGCCGTGGAAAAACTTGGCCTTGGTCAAGACGCCGAGGTGTTCCAAAACTCGCCTGCTGCCTTCATTCCGGCCTATATGCAGGCTTATGCAAGCGCCGTGCAGAAGAGGCTTATTGAAGAGGCGAAGCGGGCAGCTGAAGCAGAAGCAACCACTGTGCAACCAGCCGAGCAAAATCCTTCTGAAGCTTCTGAAGGGGCCGAGGATCGAGAGGCCGAGCAAGAGGTTGTCGCGGTGGTAGATGCTGCGGCAGATGAAGCCGAGGTGGGAGTGGTTGAACAAGATGCTCATGTAGATTTAGATTGATCTTCTTTCCCCCCCCCCTTTTTTTTTTGAATGTAACCGGGCTTGGCCCCACTTTTGTAATCCAACTTGCTTAATCAATGAAAACTTCAACTTTTTGCCCACCATTTATCTATTTCTGTGCGATTGTTATTGTCTCGGTGATAATGAGCAAATCTTCTTCGATTTGAAATGTCTGTCGAATATAAGTTCCAGCTCGGGCGAGTAAAATTAGCTCGGCTACAAACTTGGGTGGTTTGGGCAAGCAAAATCAGCTCGGCCCTTGCACAAATTGGGCAAAACGCCAACGTTTTTGTCCGGCGAGCAAAAGTAGCTCGGCCCATAAGGAAGTTGGACGAAACTTTTATATTCAATTCGAGCGAGCAGAGCCACCTCGACCTTTCTGCAAGTTAGACAATATGTCGATTTTTCACTTGGGCGAGCAGAGCTAGCTCGGCGCTTTGCAAGTCGGGCAAAACGCCAACATTTCACTTGGGTGAGCAAGCTCAGCTCGCCCCTTTTGTAAGTTTGGCAAAACGCCAACATTTTACATGGGCGAGCAAAGTCAGCTCGGCCCTTATAAGTTGGACAAAACGCCAACATTTCATTTTGGGCGAGCAAAAATCAGCTCGGCCCTTATGCAAGTTGGGCAGAACACCAACTGTTTGTACGGCCTGTCTCCACACCGGCGAGGAAAAGTCAGCTCGGCCCAGTGTAAGTTGGTCTTCTTGCCCCTGGCATCCATAGTGGCCCAATACCATTGTAATGTCATTGTGCAGAAACGCATAATATAAGAGAAAAGGCTAAAGGTTAAAGGTTAAAACACATAATATAAGTACGGCTATCTCTCATTACATGCCGGTGATTTACATCAAATGCCAAAAGGCTAAAGGTTCAAAAGGCTAAGGAACAAAAACGATTACATTTCAAAAGTAAAAAATCTTAAAATTAGCTGCATTCCGTGGTCTGGGGATAGCTTTACCATCCAAGTCTTCCAGATGGTATGCCCCCTTGCCTGCAAGGCTAGTTACCTTATATGGCCCTTCCCAATTTGCACCGAGTTTGCCTTCGCCAGGGATCACCGTGTTGCCCATGACCTTTCTTAAGACGCAGTCTCCGATCTTGAATAGCCTTGGGTGCACGACCTTGTTGTATTTCCTGGAGAGTTCTTGCTGGTAGGTTGCAGTGTGGATTAGCGCCTGTTCCCTCCTTTCTTCAGCTAGGTCAAGTTCCAAGGCCACTGCTTCATTATTCAAGTCTGGCTGAAAACTTTCAGACCGGATGGTTGGCATGTCGATTTCCAGTGGGATGATGGCCTCCATGCCATAGGCCAAGGCGAATGGTGTTTCCCCGGTCGCACGTCTCAGCGTGGTGCAGTATGCCCAAAGCACATTAGGGAGTTCTTTAGCCCACTTCCCTTTGGCTTTCTCTAGCTGCTTCTTCGGCCCGTCCAGGATGGTCTTGTTTGAGGCTTCTACCTTACCATTTGACTGAGGGTAGGCCGGTGTTGAGTTGTAGAATTCGATCTTCAACCCCTCGCAAAATCCGCGAAAGAGTTTTCCATCGAACTGAGTACCATTACCCGAGATGAGGGCCTTCGGTACACCGAAGTGAGTGATGACATTTTGCCAAACGAACTTCTTCACATCTTTTTCCTTTATGGTTGCCAATGGCTCGGCCTCAACCCACTTAGTGAAGTAGTCGGTAGCAGCGATGAAAAACTTGCGGTTGCCCGGGGCTGTAGGGAGTGGTCCCGCAATATTCAACCCCCAAAGTGCGAACGGCCAAGGACTTGTAAGAGGGAGCAACTCTCTGGCCGGCTGGTGGATTTGGTGAGCAATTTTTTGACATTTTTCACACCTACGAACGTATTTTTGTGCGTCCACTGATTTAGGCATGATTGAGGTCTACCATTTTGGTTTAAGTCCATTGAGTATACGATGTATATTACATTGAGCATGCCATGCTTGGTATATTATATAAGTTGCCCTTGTTGCATTGCATTGTGCATGCATGCATTACATTATGCTTAGAACCTTATGAATGCCTTGCATTGAGTATGCCATCTAGTTTTTAGCATTTAGCATTGTGTGTGCTAGTTGTTACATGCTTTAGCATTGTGCATGCCATTAGCCTTGTTAGGTTGTTCACATTGCATTGTATGTTTGCATGCTTAAGTCATATTGCATACTTACATGATCGAGTCGCATTGTGTATGCCATGCTTGCTTGTATTGTGTTTGGAATAGAAGTTTGTCCAAACACGGGAAATGAGGGACGTTTCATACTTAAAGTGATGATACGTGCCTTAATTCCCAGTCGTCGGCGCTCTTGATCATACATGATAGAGTTTTAGGTTTTATGTATTTACTTGTGCATTTCTTTCATATTGAATTGTGCAACTTTGCCTCTCGGCCATCATGCATGGAAATGCGCGATTGGTGGCCCGAGGGTCGAGAACCTACACTCCCTTGAGTTCATGACATGATAGGGAGGGTGGTTGTGCACACATATCTTGCAAATACATTGCCATGCCCTTTCTTGCTCTCTGTTGCAGAAAACTGGGATTCAGCAGCAACAACTGGCCGGCCAGCCAGAAAAAGTAGCTGGCCGACCATTTTTCTGGTTGTTCAACAACCAAAAGTGGTCGGCAGGTGTTTCTAGAGACCAAAAGTGGTCGGCCACCCTCCCACAGGATTCCCAAGGTGAAGTTTCAGCTTCCTGGAGCTTGGTGCAAGTTTCTGAGAACAAATGAAAACAGAGGCAAATCGGGGCATCGCATTGGATTTCCGAACAAGGCGACCGGGCTTGCATGCATTCCTCTCCCTCTGAAGCTCCTGCTTTTACTGCTTTCCTTAGCTGCCATGCTTAGATAGCTAGGCTTTGCTTTGGTTTGTACTTTAATTAGTTAATGCATTAGCTATTCAATTCGTTCTGTAATAATTAGTTAACTAGGATTAGTTAATTAATTTGTTATGTAATAATTAGTTTAATTAGCTTAGATTAGCTAGTTAGCTTCTTATTCGGTCTCTCTTTCGAGAGGGCGTATTGTTGTAATAAGCGTCCGTGTGTGTGATGCATGTCTTCCAACCTCCATTTATTTCTCCCTTTTACTTAACCGCTTACGATAGTTAGTTTTAGGGCATGTTTAATTTAGCATATCTTATGCTCGCATGCGTGCATCATTCATTTGTCTTGCATGCACCGGGCTCGGCGCATCATACTAACTGCATTGTATTTCAATACCAAGTTGAATACATGTACCAATTTGCATTTCACATGACATTCTAGAATAGCCAAGCCTATTTTAATTCCATTTTCGCATGTGTTGCGTTAGCCATCTTAACATGAACTAGGATCATGCATGATTTCTAACTAGTTCTTTGTTTTGGCTCGGAGTACACTGTGAGTGTTTAGGCTTTAGCATACTGCACGTGTGTTAATGTTGCCATGAAAGCATGCTTGCCATGAGGCTAATTGCTTACGTGATTAACTGCCTGAATGCCTGTGAGTGAAGGTTGGATTACTTGAATTGGAACAATTCATCGAAATCCGCATTTTAGCCTACTTGTAAGTAGGAAACTTCGAACCATTTTCCAAACAAATGGATATGTGATGCTTTGTTCCAAATTAGGCGATCTAGTCTATACTTGTTTGCTGTGCGCATCACGTAGTAAGATTAGCTAATTAACCGGAATAAGAGTACATGTGTTTTCAAAAACAAGATATCATGTTTAGTACAGGCTGATCTTTGATCGGGCGAGCGGGGGTGCTCATAGATGACCTTCCCCAATCGTACCCAAGTTCCCGAGCCGAGACAACTTTGGTGATGATGGATACGTGGCCTTAGGCACGAGTTAGGATTTCCTAAATTTCCCCAAAATAAAATATTTAGGTGGCGACTCTGTATCTGGAAAAGCAGTCCATGTTTGGCACTTCTTTATAAAAATCAGTTTTCCAAAACGACTTGCCGGATTTGGACTCTTTGGTGATTTATCGGTCTTACATCGCACATTGTAAGATTAGATTCAGAACTGTGACATTTGAGTCTGAACTGTAGTAGCTTAGAGAACAAAATGAGATTTTCTCGGGAGTTCTCTCCGGGGGCTCGTCTACAGTTTCTGGCGACTCTGCTGGGGACTTTAGAGAACTTAACTCGAACTCATGATATCGTGTTTTGTTCACACTTATGTGTCTCTTTGCATTGCATTTGCATTGGTGCGCCTAGAACACCGTGCTTGCCATGTGCTATTCCTGAACGGTTTGACGGAGGCCCGCTTTGAGAAGCATGCCATAAGGCTGACCGGTTGCGGGCTCTACCACGACGGGAACACAAACCTCGGTTTTTTACTGAGGCACCGTTTTTGACCATTCAACCTAGTGTATATTCGGAATCCATAGTGACTATCCCAAACTAGGACAGGTTGCTTATCCAATTTTAGGTTGTTTGAAACCGCTGTGTGCGTAGTGTAATCCTAGCTCCTGGCAAAATAGGACAAAGAAACCCTACCCTAACATAGGGGTGTTTTGGCTCTCATTTGCTTGTTATGTGCTGTTAGAGTGTGCCTCTATAGGGGTTGCGTATCAGTTTGCAAGTCAGGATATCAGGCCTGAGGGCATCAGTATTTTGAGAATTAGTTATATCTGCGGGTATCAGATTCAGTTTTGGGGCAGCTATTTGGGCAACAGCGATCAGAGTTAAGGACAGTGTATTCAGCTTACAAATACCGACTGTGTTGTTATGCTGACTGTGTGTTGTTACGCTGATTATCTGTTGTCAGGCAAACTGTGTGTTGCCTTTAACTTATTTAGTTCATAACATAGCACACTGCGCGTTTTGGTTGTTTATTTCCTTATTATGCTTTATTTATCTTTTTGCAAAGTAGTTTAGCACAATTGCATCCAATCAGGCAGGTATTCCCCGAGCACTCTGGGTCAGAGGTCGAAGACTTAATCGATCCAGGGATCTGATAGACGGACAAGTAGTGTTTCTTTCTTTACCCCCGGTTGCTAGGCGGAGGTTAAGAAGGCGCAGTGTATCAGTACAGAGGTTGTCAGATCAGTGGTCCTTGAACAGTCAGGCTGAGGTCTCAGTTTCTACTACAGAGTCAGAGATACCGTTTGTTTAGTTAGATCAGCACAACATGGCAGGCTTGGAAGATATGACGCGTCAACTCTAGGAAAGTATGAAAACTATGCAGCAGGATGCTGCCCGTCAAATAGAATTTGCTACACGCCAGGCCGAGGTTATGGCTCAACAAGCAGAGGTAATTACCAGGCTATAGCAGCAAACCGGAGCGTCTACTTCACATACACCTCCTCCCCCACCAAGAGTTCCAATACTCGGGGAGACAGCTAATGTCCAAGAAGATACGAACATCCACACAGGGCCAGCTCTGCCCCCAATCCTACCCCAGCTATCTAAAGCACCCACCAACCTCGTTGATTCACCGTTCGAGTTCGAGGTGGATCCAACGGCGTTAAAAGTAAGCAAGCTGGAAAAGCTTTTCAAGAAGTCTCAGGGTGTGAAATCCATTCCGGATATTGAAGATGGATACACCGACTCGGCCGTAACTTTGCTGGACCGATTTAAAATGCTGCATATAGACCGCTTCGATGGGTCTGGATATCCTATGGTACACCTGCAGCTGTTTTCAGACATTTTAAGGCCGATGGGCCTCTCTAGATTACAGAAGCTTTCTCTGTTTGGCCGGACCCTGTTGGGTGTAGCGGCTATTTGGTATGCAAAATTGGAAGACTCCGTTAAGAGAAGTTGGGAGGAGATGGCTGAGGCCTTCATAGCTCAATACTCCTATAATACCCAGATCGAGGTCACAACTCGTGATCTCGAGACCACCAGGCAAGAACCGAAGGAGAGCTTCTCCGACTTTGTGACCCACTAGAGGGCTAAAGCCTCGATGATGACCATCAGGCCTGTGGACAAAGATCAGATACGGATGGTTGTGCGCAACCTTCAGCCCAAGCTCATGCAGAAGATGATCATCCTCCCCCTACCCACCTTTGCAGACCTACATGAGATTGGAGTGCAAATAGAGGATGCTATGAAACAAGGCCTCATTGATAATGAGAGAGAGCAGCCCAGGAGGGCATTCAACCGCAGTACAAATGCAGGCATAAGTAGTGTTGCGGCTGGCAGAACGTCAGATGTCAGGATGGTCACCACCACCCTTCCCAAAATCCTCACAGCTACCTCATTCGCTGGTGCGTCCAGTAGTAGCTCACAAACAGCTAGATATGTGCCCAGAGGCCAAAGAACCTTCACCCCACTATACATGCTCCTATCCAAAGCTTTGGGGGGTTTTGATCAAAAAAAGGCACCTGAAGCCCCTAGAGCCGCGACCCTTGCCAGAAAAACTTCCTCCCTTTCGTAACCCAGCTAAGTACTGTGCCTATCACCAACAGCATGGTCACGACACCGACCAGTGCTTTAGACTGTGTCACGACATCCAAGATCTCGTTGACAATAAGGTGATCGCACCTCCGGAAAAACCAAACGTCACAACCAACCCACTCCTACCACATAACCAAGCTCCACCTCCCAAACGCATCAACTTCATCCAAACCGGGGTTGTGTCATACGACCCTAGCATATATATCACCCCTTCTCACCTACCTAAGCTAGAGGTATTCATTCCAGAAAGCATGGATTTGTGCATATTGGACATCTCCCAAACCCAACCTGAGCCGGTGGTGGTGACTATCGAAGATAGAACTAGGATGATTGCGAGAACAAATGGAAATGATTATTCAGAGCCTGAGGGGTTTGTAAGATTTGTGTATGACCCGAGCGGTTACATTACACCAACAGAGCAGATTAAGTCAAGGGTAGAACTACCGGCCGGAGCAGAGATCTGTGTCATTCGAGAGGATGGACCTAATCAGGGGCTAGATGACCTAGCGGAATTGGAAGAGGACATAGCCAACCTTCAATTCTTCAATGAACAGGATCTGGGGGACGTGACTGTCAACTGGTTTGATTTAGATAGGTCAGCAGAAGCTACCGGGTGGCTCAGTGACGAACCAGATGCTATTGAAGAACTTCAGCCAGACCAGGGGCAATTAGGGGTTGGAATATCATCAGTAGTAGCCGGAGTGGCCGGAGATCAGAATGAACCACCGGAAACACCGGTGTTAAGAATTTTGCTTAGGATCAGAACAGTTTGAGTACAGAGGATGTTGAGTAACAGGCTGCACTGAAATAGAACCACCGGAAGCACCGGTGTTAAGAATTTTGCTTAGGATCAGAACAGTTTGAGTACAGAGGATGCTGAGCAACAGGCTGCACTGAAATAGTTTGAGCAAGAGAAGATCGAAGATCAGGAGAGGGCTAGAAAAGCCAAAGCCCTTGTGGAGATAGAATGTGCTGAGGGCGCGGGAATGGAATGTGCTGTGCGCACAGGAACAGTGGTGACAAAATCGGATAGCTGCTTGTCGATGGCCGATGGCATGTGGTGGGAAGATGATGACCTATGTCTTGCCCACACGGACGAGGATTGGGGGAACAACTGACCAGATGATACCTGGTATATTGGGGAAGTTGACCATATGACTAGAAGTGGGTGGTATTTCAAGCCCCCACACCTAGATCAACCAGAGGTGTCTGGAAAGGACAAGGAGGCGGAGAAGCAGAAAGAAAAGCTGCTCGAAGAGGAGGCTGTGCTGAAACAACTGAAGAAGATATAATCAGACATCTCCATCTGGGGACTGCTTATGGTTTCAAGGGTACACAGACAAGCTGTCCTCTCTACAACGGATAGGGCAAAACTTTCAATCGACACCACGCCTGAGCAGCTGGTAGGATTGGTCTTTCCGGGAGGAGCTTCCCCGACGTTAACCTTCACTGACAAAGAGTTGTCGTCTGAGGGCACAAACCATAATAAACCACTCTACATCTCTGTGGAGTGTAGAGACAAGTGGATACCAGTAGTTCTTGTTGATACCGAATCCGCCATCAATGTATGTCCATCGAGGACGGCATATGCAATCGGGTTAAAGCCTGTGGACTTTGCACCCACTGCCTAGGTGATTCGGGCATATGACAATACTAGCAGAGAAGTGATGGGGACAGTGCAAATTCGGACTAAGGTTGGTCCAGGACAACACGATATTGACTTCCATGTCTTGGACGTTCCTACGACCTTCAATCTACTCCTAGGGCGGTCGTGGCTGCACCAGGTAAATGCAGTCTCTTCCACTCTCCACCAGGTGTTGAAGTACCCCCATGGGAAGGGGGTGGCTATAGTTTTCGGGAATTCGTCAATCCATCCGCCGCCAAAGGTGTCTACGCCGGTTCTGGAGATCGAACAATGCGCAGAGGATGTGTTCTTATCAGGATTTAGCCTAGCTAAGGCTCGGGTCATACAGAACATACTAGCTATCGATAAAGGGTTATATGTCAGTGCACAGTCTGTGTACCTCATGAACAAACTCTAGCACATCCCCGGGATGGGATTAGGAAAAAGTGGCCGGAAAGGCGCTGTAACATCAGCTAAAGTGCCGCATAACCCACATACCTTTGGTCTAGATTATCTGCCTACCAAGGAGGACTAGGTGAGGAAAGGGAAAGAAATGGCCGGAAGGGCCACAGCTAAGTAGGCGGGGAAGCATTTTGAGTTGATGCACCGACCTATTCAGGGTACCCTGAACGGACGCTTTGTCCGGGAGAGGGAGGACTTCCCGTTCTGCGGCTTCCCAGAGCCATGGTTGAACGCAGAGAGAAGACACTTGCCGGGGTTTGAGATCTTCTTTGACTTACAATTGTCTGAGGATGATGTTGCCGAGGAACAAACAGACCCGATAGCTGAGGCTAAAAGTACAAAGAGGAGGTTTCCGAGGGCGTAAAGATTAAAATGGGGGTAGCACTGGCTTGTTATTTTCAGATCCTCCGATCGTACATGAGTGCTTGGGGGATGACCTCTCAGTGTCCATGATTGGGAACGAAACGGCTGCGAGCCCACCTTCAAACATTCTGGATGCATCTATTGTACCTTCCCTCGTCTGGCAGTACGAGGAAGGATTCTTATCGAGCAGCACCGGGTCAGGTAGTGAGCCGAAATCTGATTCCGCTGAGTCTTGTGAGTCGGAATCAGGTTCCAGCTCGTCTGAGTCTAAGTCTGAGTCTGGTATTCCTGTGAATGACAACTCGGATGCCACAGTCCTGTCTAGGTCATTTTTTTCTTTTTCCTTTGAGTCTGTTGTAGCAGAGGAACCAGGCGACTTGGAAGTGCTTAATGAGAATTGTGCAGCTGTGGCCTTCGATTACTTTTCTGTGCCCTTAATTTATTGCATTAATTAGGTTTTTCAAAATTTTGATGAAAACGACGAGGAAAAAATTTCTCCAGTTTGGAATATTTGCTGGATCAAGAGCAGGAGAGGTTTGTTAAACCCTTGGTTAACGAAATCACCCAAATTAACGTTGGCACTGAGAAGGACCTGTGGCTGGTCCAGATTGAGTCCACGTTGTCTTCGGAGGAACGTGAGCGCTTAGTCGCTTTATTAAAAGATTTCAAAGATGTTTTCGCATGGTCCTACGAAGATATGCCTGGAATCGATCCTGAGATTGTACAGCACCGGATCCCTCTTGACCCAGAGGCCCGACCTGTTAAGCAGAAGCTTAGAAGGATCCGCCCAGACTGGGCTCTCAAGATCAAAGAAGAGGTCACCAAACAAATTGACGCAGGGTTCCTGCTGATATCTGAATACCCAACTTGGTTAGCCAACATCGTTCTTGTGCCGAAGAAAGACGACAGAATTTGGGTATGTGTGGATTTCAGGAATTTAAACAAAGCTAGTCCGAAGGACGACTTTCCTCTACCGTATATCGATGAGTTAATGGACTTCACTGCTGGGCATGCGTTGCTCTCGTTCATGGATGGGTCTTCAGGCTACAATCAAATATTGATGGCACCCGAAGACCGGGAGAAGACTGCTTTCACCACCCCGTGAGGAACCTATTGTTATAGGGTGATGCCGTTTGGGCTGAAGAATGCTGGGGCTACGTATTAACGGGTTGCAACCACAATATTGCACGACATGATCCACAAAGAGGTTGAGGTGTACGCGGACGACATGATTGTCAAGTCCAAGGAAAGAGAGGGCCACTGCACCGCCTTGCAGAAGTTCTTTCAACGGATCAGAGAGTATAGGCTGCGTCTGAATCCTCAAAAGTGTATATTTGGCGTTACAGCAGGAAAAATGCTGGGGTTCTTGATCACACAGAGGGGCATCGAAGTCGACCCTTCCAAAATCAAGGCTATCTTAGAAATGCCACCACCAAGGACTGAAAAGGAGGTGCGAGGCTTTCTGGGTAAAGTGCAATTTGTAAGGCGATTTATTTCAAAATTAACCTTGACTTGTGAACCACTCTTTGGTCTCCTGAAGAAAGGAAAGAAATTCTAATGGGGACAGCCGATGCCAAGCTACTTTTGAATAGATCAAACAATACGTATAGAACCCACCTGTGTTGTCACCGCTTGAGCCGGGGAAATCGTTGATTCTGTACCTTTCAGTGACTGAAACTACAATGGGCTGCATGCTTGCACAAGAGTCTGAGGACAAAGTGAAGAGGGCTATCTACTATCTGAGTAAGAAAATGTTGGAGTACGAGACCTGCTACACTCCACTGGAGAAGGCTTGTTTGGCCTTGGTATGGGCTACCAAGAAGTTGCGGCACTACTTGTTAGCTCACTCCGTAATACTGGTTTCGAGATTAGATCCCATCAAATATCTCTTCGAGAAACCGACACTTACGAGTAGGCTAGCCCGTTGGTTGCTTCTGCTTTCCGAATTCGATCTGAAGTACGTGACGCGCAAGTCAGTAAAAGGGAGAGCGGTGGCAGAGTTCTCAGCCGATCACCCAGTGGACGGGGATGAAGCAGTTGAGTACCAATTCCCAGACGAGGCTATTTTGCATGTTGAAGATGAAACTTAGACGATGTATTTTGACGGAGCGTCAAACCAATACGGGTATGGGATAGGGGTACTATTGATAGCACCCGACAATTCCCGCATACCTTTAGCATTCAAACTCCGGTTCAAAGTCTCGAACAATGAAGCAGAGTATGAGGCATGTATTGCCGGTTTAGAAGCCGCCCTAGAACTAGGGGTAAAACGGTTGGACGTCATCGGGGACTCGAACCTTGTTGTATCTCAAGCTAAAGGAGATTGGAAAGTCAAAGAAGAAAAAATGATAATCGACCATCAGACCCTGGACTTGCTGGTTCCTCGGTTTGAGAAGCTAAACTTCGCTCATCTGTTAAGAGAGAACAACAGGTTCGCAGATTTACTAGCAACTCTATCTTCCATGATAGACATCCTTTTTGGAGTCCGGATGCGTCCGATCATCATCGAACAGAAATTTGCGCCAGCCTACGAGCTGCTTGCTGCCATAGAAGAGGTACAAGATGAAAATCCCTGGTATTACGATGTCTGGAACTTCTTGGAAAAAGAGGCAAATCGACCAGGGACAAATGCCAAAGATAAGAGGGCAATTCGAAGAATGGCTGCTCAGTTCATCATTTACGGAGGAAAACTGTACAAGAGAGGTCATTTCGGGATGCATAAGCTGTGTGTTGTTGCCAAAGAATCAAAGCGCCTGATGGAGGCCATCCATGGAGGAGAGTGCGGAGCGCACATGAACGGGGTGATGCTAGCCCGGCAAATCCTTAGATAGGGTTATTATTGGTCCACCATGGAGGAGGATTGTATTAGCTTTGTTCGGCAATGCCACAAATGTCAAATCCATGCAAACCGCATGAACATTCCGTCGTCGAAGCTGTACAACATGACTTTGCCATGGCCATTTTTAGTCTGGGGGATTGATGTGATTGGAGCTATCACTCCGAAGGGGTCCAATGGGCATGAGTTCATTTTGGTAGCGATAGACTACTTCACAAAGTGGGTTGAGGCCCAGTCATATGCAGTGTTGAAGGCTTCGCATGTTGCAAAGTTCATCAGGAACAACATCATCTGTCGCTACGGGGTCCCGAATGAGATCATTTTAGATAATGGTTCCCACTTCAAGAAGGAGGTGATCGACTTGTTAGAGAAGTACAACGTGGCTTTTCGTAAGTCATCCACATATCGGCCGCAGACCAACGGAGCTGTTGAGGCCGCCAACAAGAACATCAAGCATATACTACAGAAGATGGTGGAAACCTACCAAGACTGGCCAGATAAGTTGCCATTTGCTCTGTGGGGCTACCGGACTTTAATTCGAACTTCTACTGGGGCGACTTTGTATTCCTTGGTTTATGGGATGGAGGTTGTTCTCCCTATCGAGATTGAGGTTCCGTCATTACGAGTACTGGCTGAGTGTCAGATAGCTGAGGCAGATTGGCAGCAGAGCAGGTTCGAAGAACTCATGCTGTTTGATGAGAGAAGGCTGAAAGCACTGTACCATGTTCAGGGGTATCAATGAAGAATTGCCAGGGCTTTCAACAAGAAGGTTAAGTCCAGGAATTTGAAGGAAGGAGATCTAGTGCTCAAAGACAACCGAGCTCCCATTCACGACCCTAGGGGCAAGTTCAGACCCAATTGGACTGGTCCCTACATCATCAAGTCTATCTGGTCGGGTGGAGCCGTCGTTCTGATGGACCTAGATGGCCTAGAGTTCTCCCAACCGATCAACATGGACAAGTTGAAGAAATACTTTCCCTGAGTGGCTCGCTAGGCCGAAAACACGAAAGGGCGACCTAGGCAAAAGTTAGAGCACAGAAAATTTGAAATTGTAAAAATTGAGCTCGCAAGGTTGAAAACCCGCAAAGGGCGGCCTTGGCAAAAGTTAGAGCGCAAAAGGAGAGGGTTAATACACGAGTGAACCTGAGCTGAACTACGTAAGGCTTGATTCCCATCTTTGGGATACGTAGGCAACTTCATCCTGAAGTCCAGCCATAAACACTTGCCTGATCAACTTTGTCCATGTGATCATGTTTGGTCATCTTTGTCTATTCAGCATTCAAGAGCTCGGTTGTGATCTCTGGTGCAGTGCTATTCAGACTAGGGGCAACTTTCCAGTTGCTGGAATCCGGGGTTGTACATCTCAGTGACAAATCTCAAGCATGTCCAGTTCTGATCCATATCGAAAATGGTTTTGAAAAGTTTTAATAAAAGTTGGTTTTGTTCAAATTAATCTTTTTACAACTTAGACCATTTTTGGACCAAACGGAAAATTTTCAGTACCTAAAACCTTCAATTTCATTGATTTCAATACAGAGTTCTCCTACTCTTGAATACAAATTGAAGTTGCTTTTTGGTTACATTCATAAAGAAAAACTTGAAAGTACTGATAAAGCAATAAACTCGGGGCATAGATAAGTCAGGTGTTCCTGCGTCCCCTCCCAGAGCTGGTCGAAACCTTTGATGCCAAAGTGGGCCCTACCCGTGCCTCTTCATTGAGCCAATCTATACACTCATCAGAGAGGGTGCAGCTGAAAGTGGGAGTGGGGGCCAGAAGCTCTCTAGTCCTCCATGCCATGGTATACCAAGCCAGTTATGTGCCTCAGATCGGAAATGTAGCAGGGTACTCTATCCCCTCCTCCGGACAAGTCTGATCATGTCCAAACTGGCGCCGGATCCGGAATGGAAAGTAAAAGACACAGTGTGTCAGGCCAACTAACTGAATCCCGGGCTGGCGAGTCATCCTGTAGCTCATCGCCGGTAAATTGAGCCAAGGGCCGCACCAAGCAATGCGGTCTGCGGACAAACTGCACATCCAGTCAAACCACCATCCCTCATCAGGGGCATTGACTAGACATCGGAAGAAATAGCTGCGAGCTGAGTATGCGGGGCAGGAGTCCACAATCCTTAATTTGTCCATCAACCATATCTGGGGAGGGATTAAAAATGAGAGATTAAAGAATAGAGATATGTTCGTTGAGAGAAAAAGTGAGAAAAGTGTTTTGAAAAAAAAAAGAGCCTGAGGGCCGAGTGATGTGAGCAATATATGTGAGATAGGGTGGGAAGTATTACCTGCAATAGTAGTAGATTCCCCGCGAATCTAGCCGTATCGCGGTGATGAAAAGCGTCCAAGCCTATCAATGTCTCAGCTAATGTCATGGCGATGCAGCTTTTGCCTTCTCGTAAGCCCTCGGCGACCTCAATCAGACGAGTGCTAAACCCACCAGAGCTTGGGGCAAGCAAGAAATGAGACATCATGCATAAGCAAAGCGCATGTCGCCGATAACCCTGCCAATGATGGTCGCCGCGGTCATCGGCATTAGAAAACCGACAAACCAAGTTCGGAATGTCTAGCTCTCCGTCATGAATCAATGACTGAGCATCATTCAAAGTAAGGCCGCACATCCTTCCTAAGGCTTGGACGTGGTCGAACTACAGCTGAGGCAAAATTTCTTCCTCGCGCTCAGATTCCATTAAAGCTTGGAAGTCTTCAAATGTAAGACACACTTCTTGTCCGCCAAAGCTAAAGACGTGTGTTACCGGGTTCCAAAACCTTGTCGCGGCATGAAGGAATGGAAAATGCAGCGGGGTGCGGCTCAACATGAATAGTGCATTTATGCCAAACCCCTAGAAATTCACCTTTTCCGAGCCATCCAAGGAAGCGATCCAACTTGTGAGATTTTGGATAAGGAATGCCTTCATTTTGGTGCAAAACTGAGTTGGAATAAGGGAACCACGAAGCTGGAACCTTTATAAAGGAAAAGGCACTGTTTGGATGGCAGGTGTCACAAAACTGGAGGTTCCCGGGATAAGTGGTCGGCCGACCACTTTTTCTGGTCGGCCAGCTACTTTTTTGGGTTGCAGGCAGAACAACTGGTCGGCAGGCTCTAAAAGTGGTCGGCCATGTGCCAAAAGCTGGTTTCCAGCTGTTTCTTGTCTCTAGAAGGGAGTCTCTAGCTTTCCTGTGTGCTGAGAATACTGAAGGTCCAAGTTTACCTCTGTTTTGGATGCATTTTGTCGATTTGTTTGTCTCAAAATGCATTCGCTCTTCGAGTTGTTTTGCTTATCGAGTTGTTAAGTTTTTGCTTATCAAGTTGTTGCTCTTTATTTATCGAGTTGTTGCTCGTTGCTTATCAAGTTGTAAACTTGCTAAGGTTTTGTTTCTTAGTGAGTTAAGTTGTTTAGTTTGTTGCGTCGGTTCACAACCTGACTTGGTAATACACATTGTTTTAATTTTCATTCAAATTCTTTTTTTTTTTGTGCAAAATGGTGCAATGCGATGCGATGCTAAGAATACAAGTACAACACTCTTTGAACAAAAAGTCGTTTTCATTCCATCATGGCTTTTTTTTACAACATTTTACAAAAGGGTACAAGTTTTGGAAGAAAAATAAAACTGCCTAAGTTGTACAATGTGCTACAACTACATGTAAAAAGAAAAATAAAGCAGGAACATCTGCATCACTGCCATCAAGCTCAAGACCGAGAGGCCTTCTTCACCCTCTTTGGCTGAACAGCCTCTGCGCCACCACCGCCAACACCATCATCTGAATCGGAGTCACCACCTTCGGAAGCCTCCTCGGTGTCGCCTCCGTCCTCCGAATTGGAACCTGAGTCATCATCCCTACCTGCAGATGTCTCAGACTGAGGATGTGCTGACTCCTCCTCCTCGCTAGACTCCTCGTCATCTTGACTGATAGGTGCCCTGTGTCCCCCTGGGCCGCGTGCTGAGACTCCTCTCCTAGCTGCTCGAGAAGGCCTGGATGGCCCAGCTCGCAGAGGCGGGACCTGAAAATGACAGTTTGAATGCGTCAGCTAGTATGTATATCAGATGCAGATGTGAGAATGACATAGAATGGGTGCATGCAGATATAGTGTGTGAATATGATGTGTCAGATGTGCTCTACACATATAATGAATCAATACAGTGAAATGTTCGGTTTCCATATGTCATCAGAAGCATGATAAATGCGAGGAAATCGAGAAGTACCTGAACGCCAGAGGCACAAAGCATCGTCTCCCTCCTCAGAACCATGCTCTCGAGTGAAGCCACCGCTCCGAGTAACCCCTCAGTATACTCCCTAGAAGGCTACACACACAAGTTTAAGTCATTAGTGAATGAATGAATGTCTAAATATCTGAGTGATAAATGAAAACTGTAAAACATACTGGTGGTGAATCCGGGTCACTGACGTATCGATGGTCAGGCATCGGAGGCTCTAGTGGAATTGGGTAAGAAGTCCAATACTGCCAGCCCGTCAGCTCGGTCGGAAGATCTGGCCATCCAACATACTAGCGAGTCAAGGGCATCCACCCAACCCCACCCCTCAATGTGCCGGCTCTGCTGGTCGAAGGAATGTCTCCAACTCGGGCGCAACTTGAGGAAGGCACGTCAGCTGCCCTCCTCCTGGAGGCACGGACATCTGACAGTGGAGGCATCAAGTACGTGTGGTGATATGTCGCGTAATCCCCCTCCTCCAGGAAAAGCACCGCGTCAATACCTAACATGAGGTCCTCCGTCTTCCGGGGTGTGAGATCCCCTGCAGACCGCATCTCTGGTGGAGGCAATGAGGGGATATCCTGATCAGAGTTCCCCATTGTCTGGTGCATGAAGCGCTATTCGAGGAACCACGCTCTACCAACCGGTTCCTCAAGCAGAACCCTGTATCGCGAAATGCCCCATGCCCCAGCAAACAGAAACCGAGGATTTCCTAGCATAGCTATCCAAGGCTGCCAGTTAACCTGCGGGTAGTAAGTGCATGAGCTAATTAGATGTCATGAATATGCGAGATGAATCAAAACTGAAAGCATGAAGAACTGAGAGTTCTGGATTACCTCCGTCGTCTGTACAGTATCTAATAACTGCCGGAGGAAGGGCAAAGTCTGTCGGGGCCTTGGCCAGCACCGACTCTCAAATCTGCGCGAGTAGAGGATCTCAAGGGGTGCCTCAACCTCGAGCTCAGGAGCCAGCGTCGGGAAGTATGCATAAACCCACAGCTGTAAAAGGCAAGACAGTGGCCGTCAGAATACAGAATGTACAGAGAATACAAAATACTGAGTACAGAATGCTGTGTGCAGTATACAGAATGTACAAAGAATATAGAATGCTATGTGCAGTATACAGAATGTATAGAGAATACAGAATGCTGAGTGCAGAATGCGGTGTGCAGTGTACAATATACAGAAAATACAGAAAATGCAGAATGCCAAGTGCAAAAAATAGAATATAGAATGTAATGTGTGCTGTGTGCAGTGTACAGATAATCGAAAGTAGATCTGTAAATCAAGAGGGTAGAATGTACCTCCCAGGCTCGCCAGTAGCCCCCAACTATGGTCCCCCGCTCGCGGGAGGTCGCACTCATGTAGCAGTAAAGGGTAGCGAGGGCAGCACCACCCCAATCAAAGCGCCGGACCTGTGATAAGTCCACTAGAGTACTCAGCAGATAAAGCCCAATTGTGTTCCCCCTGTCGGAGAACAGTGTGGTCCCGAAGAGGAACATCAAAAATCCCCGGGCATACTGATGTATGGCCTCAATGGTCTGGGGCATAGTCCTCCAGTACTGCTTGGAGAACCAGGTGTACCTGACCCTGCCTGATGATCTGTTGATCGGCGGACGGTCTTCGAGCAGATAAATCCACGTGGCCTCCCACTTACCCATATCTGCGTCGTATGGGATCGGTCGGCCTCCCACGTCAAGGCCCGTTAGCATGGAGAAATCAAATGGGGTCATCGTCATGTCCCCGGTAGCCAAAAAATGGAAGGAGTTTGTGGTGTCCCACCATCTCTCTACAAGTGCACCCAGGAGGGTCCTGCTCGCTGGATGACGTGACAATCCTACACAGAATGGGCCAAACCCTGCATCGTCCACAATGTGCCGGACAGTATTCGGGAGCTCCGGGTACCACTCCCTCGTAAGGATAGATCCATAACCCCGTGTGAAATGGGAGGACACCTGCATTTAGAATGAATAGATGTATTCAGTTCAGAATCAAAATGTATGAGCTACGTGTTCAGATTCAAATTTTTGAGCTGCGTGTTCAAGATTTCAAAAAATGTAAGCTGCGTGTTCACCATAAATTTTTGAGCTGCGTGCTCAAAATTTCAAAAAATGTGAGTTGCGTGTTCACCATAAAATTTTTGAGCTGCGTGTTCAAAATTTCAAAAAATGTGAGCTGCGTGTTCACCACAAATTTTTGAGCTGCGTGTTCACCATAAATTTTTGAGCTGCGTGTTCAAGATTTCAAAAAATGTAAGCTGTGTGTTCACCATAAATTTTTGAGCTACGTGTTCAAGATTTCAAAAAATGTGAGCTGCGTGTTCACCATAAAATTTTTGAGCTGCGTATACAAAATTTCAAAAAATGTGAGCTCCGTGTTCATCACAAATTTTTGAGCTGCGTGTTCAAAATTTCAAAAAATGTGAGCTGCGTCTTCACCATAAATTTTTGAGCTGCGTGTTCAAAATTTCAAAAGACGTGCGCGGCGTGTTCACCACAAAAAGTTTGAGCTGCGTGTTCAAAACTCAAAAAGATGTGAGTTGCGTGTTCACCACAAAGTTTGAGCTGCGCGTTCAAAACTTGAAAAATGTGAGCTGCGTGTTCACCATCAAAAGTTTGAGCTGCGTGTTCAAATTTCAAAATGTGAGCTGCGTGTTCACAACAAAAGTATGAGTTGCGTGTTCAGAAATTCAAAAGTTTGAGCTGTGTGCCAACGAAACAAAATGCTGTGTTATGGACTGTGTGTTCAAATTGAGCAGTGTTATGAGCTGTGTGCCAATGAAACAGAATGCTGTGTTATGGACTGTGTGTTCAAATTGAGCAGTGTTATGAGCTGTGTGCCAACGAAACAGAATGCTGTGTTATGGACTGTGTGTTCAGATTGAACAGTGTTATGAACTGTGGGCCAACAAAACAGAATGCTGTGTTATGGACTGTGTGTTCAAATTGAGCAGTGTTATGAGCTGTGTGCCAACAAAACAGAATGCTGTGTTATGGACTGTGTGTTCAGATTGAGCAGTGTTAGGTGCCGTGTGCCCAAACGAGCTGTGCGCGAATTAACAAAGTGTTGTGTAATGAGTTGTGTGCCAAACTAGCGGAGTGCTGTGTGCATGAATATGTTCATGACGAGCAGACAGGATACATATTGAAAGTATGGAATGTGCAAATGTAGTACGTACCTCATGCGCGTGATGAGATAGATGGGACTCCGGCTCCTATAGTAGCAGGTCTATAGGTGCTCGCCGCGCAAAGTCCGTGAAGTGGTAGAAGGTGCTAGGAGGGAGGATGTGCTCCTCCGACTCGTACCCCTCTGGGTCGAATGGCCGTATCCTCGGAGGCAATAGTATGATGTCGGGCTTGTCCTCTGCATATGGAAAGCCTCCGACATACGGAATATCGTTGGCCATCTGAAGAAATCTGCAAAAGATGCAAAAACGAGCGAAATAAGCCAAAATCGCAAAAAGTCAACAAAAGTCAACTCTCGGGAAGAGAAAAAGTCAACAAAACTCAATGCCCGAGAAAAGAGTACCAAACTTTGAGACAAACATACCTCAAGTGGTGAAAATGAAGAAAGAGGCTCCGAAAAACAAATTCTAATCGGTTCAAATCGAAGAGAACCGAAAGTTTTCACAAAACAACTTCGCATGGGGCGTTGGAAAACGCGTATAAAGTGTAGATCTGAGAGAGAAAAGGGTCTAAGGAGCAAGAAGAGTGCATTTCGGCATTGGAGGTGTGATACAAATTGATTTGGAGTGGTGTACTTAAAGAACCGAAGCTTAAAAGACCAAACTGCCCCGAAATTTTGTAAATTGGTCGGCCAGCCAGGTTTTCTGGTTGGCCGACCACTTTTGGTGGGCAACAACTGATCAGCCACTGATTATAACTAGTCAGCCACCCTCCTGGATGAACCTCAGTGCTCCATTGTTCTCCCTGTGTGTTTTGGTGATGATTGGAGTCCTTGGCCCTCAGGAAAGTGCAAGAAAAGTACACTTTTCGGCTCAAGAATGTCCCTGCGGGAACTTCAATTCAAGTCTTTGATGCATAGCTCATCGTTTACTCATCAAGAGCAAGGTGTATCCTTTTTGAGTATGTTGTGACCCCTTCGGAAGGTAAATCAAAGGGTTACGGTCGAATTGCTCTCTTTAAGGCTTGTACTTCTTTATTTAGCATTTCCTTTAAACACACATTTGAAGTTGCGCATTTCTTTTGCATTGTCTTGCACTTTCCACACGCGTTGTTGTGCATGTTTCACCTACTTTGTTATGCACTCAGTACTTTTGTTGTCACGCTCGTTTTGCTTACATCATTATACGCACTCCTGTTGCATCGTCATGCATGCACACTTCACTTGCATTGTTATGCTTGTTTCACCGCATTGTCATGCGTCACACTTAGGTTGCATTGTTTTGGCATCCCCTTTCGCATTGTTATGCGTCACACTTAAGTTGCATTGTCATGCATTCCTCGACTTGCGTTATTACGCACTTTTCAACTTGCATTGCTATGCATGTTCTTAACAGTATTGTACCTGTTGAGTTTCTCTCTTTTGCAGGCACGATACTGTATGTACGGTTCATTTGAAGCCGGCACGACCAGACGAACCAGACAGGTATTGTATATACTTTCGCGTGAGACGTAGTGAGAATTGTATAATTCTCTTACATCCTTTCTGCATGTAATGTAGTTTGATTTGTATTCACTTGCTTGAACTGTTGCATTTATTTTGCATAATTGCTTCGTTACAGCTTTCTTTGCATGATAAGTTATGATCGGCTTCTTGCATTTTGCCCCTGCCTACGGGCACATTTCTTTGTTATCTTGCCTGTTTGTCTAAGTCTTCGGCCTTGTCAAAAATAGGTCGTCTCTGGGCTTTGACACTCACTCCCGTCACTTGTGACTTCTGAGTTCTGTCAAAGAGGGGCAATTGTAGACAACCCATTTTTGACCGACCTTAAGACTCAGACGTCATCAATTGAGTGCTCGGTGATGGTGCATGTTGTGCTCGTTCTGAACTTTTTGTGCTTTGGCTTTGATTGCCGGACCAAGTCTTGTTTTCCCTTCCCGGAGGGAGGGAGTGGTCTTGTAGACCATCTCTCTGTGGTTTGTAGACTACTTTTCGTGTTCGTAGGCCACTTTTCCCATTTGGAGACTAGTTTCCAATTTTTGGAGCCTTTGGCCGCGCGCCTTGTCTCGGGACTGCTTAACATTCTCCGTTTTTGGCGTGGTTT